>OU964985.1:2752949-2757949 GCA_918808275.2 Dolichovespula sylvestris | reverse complement strand
GAGGAAAACAAAGAAAAACGAATCGAACGAACGAACAAAGAGATGAATTTATTTAATCAATCCTCTTCGTGCCTTTAATCCACGAATTCGAAAGATTTAGAGTAATAACGTTCTTTTCTTCTTCTTCTTTTTTTTTTTTTTTTTTTTTTTGAAATTGACGACGTGTAATAGCATATTCGTAGACATTTTTCTTTCGGAAACGGAACGCGCGAGGAAAAAAAGTTACGGTCGAAAAAACGTGTGTGTATAGTCGATGGAAAATTCCACTGGAATATATAAGCATGGGAAAGAGAGAGAGAGAGAGAGAGAGAGTAGAGAGAGAGAGAGAGAGAGAGAGAGAGAGAGAGAATCTCCTTTACTGCGCGCGCGCGTACACACACCCGCACTCCGTTCACTCACTCACTCACATACACACGTACTCACACAACTTACTCACTAACTCACACACTCATTCACGGATTCACTCACGCACGCACGCACGCACGCACGCACTCCATGCGTGCGTAAGCCGACCGTGCGTAGTTGTACGTGGCTCTACCTTCTGGTGTAAACGCGCGATAGGCGCCTCTCTTTTCTCGTCGAATGTCGGTAACGTAGTTTCTTCTTCTTCTTCTTCCTCATGTAAAAATATATATGTGTGTGTGTGTGTGTGTGTCTGTGCGTGCGTGCGTGGATCGGGCGGTGGGTGGTTGAGGTGGAAAAGTCAGAAGAAAGAGACGATTAAATTGCACGAAAAGTTTTCGATATTTGTAAAGTCTTACGAAATTTTTACTAAACGTTCGAGACGGGAGAACGTCGCTGGACGTTTTCTTCTCTTTATTCTTCTTCTTTTTTTTTTTTTTTTTTTGAAAAAAGAATAAAAAAGAAAAGGGACTGATCGCGACAAGAGAAATTTCGAAATATTATACTAATTGCCAGTACCGCGTTTGGTTTGTTATTGGTTTTGATAAAAATCGATCGTTGCTTTTTGTCGATCTCTCTTTTTCTCTCTCTCTCTCTCTCTCTCTCTCTCTCTCTCTCTCTCTTTCTCTCGTACAATGGATATCTAATGGAAAATAAAACGACAATAAATAGGTAGAGACAATAAATAAATTGGAATATAAAAACGTGTCTAATGTTATACGTGCTTTCTCTACCTCGTATCATCGTCGGTCATCTTAACTTTCTAATTTTTATTTTCGAACATTAGTAGAAATTGTTGTATAATATTCATCCAGGTAATCGTTAGTACAGTTTAGAAACCCTAAGTAAATATATTCTAATCAGTGAAAACAATGAAAAGCGAAAAGTTTCTCCTCTGATCTCTGGCCAAAACTTTATACCCTCCTCCTCCTCCTCCTCATCCCTCCTCTATCTATCTCTCCTACTCTAGCCCACCCCCTAACTGGCCATTAGTTTTCTTTCTTTCTCGATTTATTGACATTGACACAATTTAGAAGGAAAGAAACGAAAGACGTCGTATTTCTATTTCTTCGTTCGAAAAAAGGAAAAAGCAACAAAAAATCCTTTTTTGGACTTTATCTATCCATCTATATAGCTAGCTATCTTGCTATCTATGTATGTATATTATCTATCTATCTATCTATCTATCTATCTATCTATCTATCTATCTATATATCCTATAGGCGAACAAAAACTATATGGTAGGAACACATGCGCGTTCGAAATTCTACGAAAGGCTATTTTCGACAAAAGATATTTCAGGTAGTTTGTCCCGAACCTTCGAAGAGCAACCATCTGCTCTTGTTATCTTTCCTGGAACTTTTCACGAGGGATTTTCACGACAGCTGTCACTCTCTCTCTCTTTCTCTTTTCTTTTTTTTCTTTTGGCCCTCGAATTTCCCTTTGTTCGACCTATGGAAAGGAAAGGAAAGGTATATACCCACGTATACATTTATATATATATAATATATATGTGTATACATCGTTTATGTATGTATACAATATATCTGAGAAGAAGAAAATGGCATTAGCGGCAGGCATGACGAATCGTTAAATGCACTTTAAATGAGTTTTGGGAACGTTATTTATTCTATTTTTCGGAATTGAATGGGGTTTTTAAAAAGGAGAATGCCTTTTGAATATCGACAGTTTTCAGGAAAAGCTTTTTGATGGGTTTTTAGGTTTTGCCAGATGGTGAATGGTGATGGTGGTCGTCGTCCGTGTCCGAGTAACTTTCTCTTTTTTGCCTTCCTTCGTCGATCGCCTGAAAGACACGTCTATCTATCGATATATATACCGTCCGAAACAAATATATATATATATATATATATATATATATATATATATATTTAAATATACATATATACATGTATCCTATAAGCTTCCTAATAAAAGGGATTTATATGGGAATTTCATTCGAAAAGATTTCGATACGTATGATTTTAACGATGATCAACCACGAACGATTTCTATATATTTTTATTTCATTTTCTACTACAATAATTCATCGATCATACAAATTTCTATGATTTTAATATATCGATATATATATTATTCGGTCGAAATGAATTCGATTTTAATTCGAGTTATATTTCTACGAGAATGAATCTTTTGATTTTTTTCGTAAAAATTCGTAAGAGCGTCTACATTCTTCCTGGTTTTTTTTTTCCTTCTTCTTCTTCTTCTTCTTTTTCAATCATTAATTCTAACAAATATGTGATATATATTATATATATATATGATCGAGACGAAAATTTGTCGATAGTATTAGGATTGAATTCCCGAGTATTATATTTTGACGAGAATGAAATTTTGTATTTCATTTAATATCGTCGACTTTCCTTCCTTCTTTTCTTCCTCTTCTTTTTCATTTTCTTTCGTAATTTTGAACTCTGACAAATAAATCGTGAATACGAGTTCGATGTATGGTCGTCCGTGCGATTATTGCGTTTTTGTAATAATTAAGTGAATAAAATTAGTGGCAAAAAAAAGAAAAAAGAAAAAAAAAAGAAAGAGAAGAAAGAAAAAAGAAAGAAAATGTTGGCGAGAAGAAGAGGTCATGAGATATATCATTGCCGTAAAAATGGCGGCTCGCCGGGGGGCTGCCATTGGCGGCGGCAGTGGCGTCGGCATTGGCGGCGACATTGGCGACGACGATGGCGGCCATTTGCAAAACGAGCTTCCTACCGATGCTCTTACGCGCGCGTGTTCGCACAATATATATATATATATAACATATGTACCAAGCTGAGAGCCGGTTCCTATCACCACCACCATTTTGTCGCTCGCACGCTCGTTCGTTCGTTTCACTACCGAGTATATCATTATTTACATACGTAATTATTAATTATTTACATCAACTATTTGTTTCTTCGTTAACTTCACGTTTATCCCCGTTATCGTTAATTATCAATCGAATTAATTATATTTATCTCGTCGTGGGTTTTTTTTCTTTTCTTTCTCTTTCTCTTTTTTTTTCTTTTTTTTTTTTTTTTATTCTTAACGATCATTCGTTTGCAACGTGTCGGGAAAGAGAGTCGTGTTCGTTTATATAATTTTATTGTTACACGTGCTTGTCTTTTTATTTATTTATTTTATTTTATTTTTTCTTTTATTTTATTTTATTATTTTTTTTTTCTTTTCTATTAAACTCCAACGAAAAATTAATAACTCTTCTAATGCCATAAGATTAAAATTGTTGGTTGATATATGAGAAGATTAAATTGACGAATATTAAATTAATACGGATTATTGATTTAATGTAATTGATAGTTGATATATTATAATTGTATTGGTATAAATTATATATACGCACACATATACACACACACACTTACACACGCGCGTCCTCCTTTCACATTCGTACGATGTTTTTTTAACTGCATTTTTTCTTTTTCTTTTTTTCTTTTTTCTTTTTAAACAAAAAATGTTGGATCATATAGGGTTAACAATTCAAAGAGATAATGATCGAAACGATAAAGGACAAACAAACGGACGAACAAAGAAAATTCCATCGTTAACGATCGTTATTATTAATTTATATTATTCTCTTGCAAAATGAATTGAAAACGAAATGATTAAATAAAACAATGTTTCTTCGTCGATACATGGAGGAGAAGTCCTCTTGTAAGGTTTGCAAATTCCTTTCACGTGACTCGTCCTCTTTTTCAGGTCGTTGTTTCATAAGAAAGAGAGTAAGAGAGAAAGGGAAGAAAGAAAGGTAGAAAGAAAACGAAAGAGTATACGAGAGACGAATCGTTTAGGTGAAAAAAGATCCTGTCAGAGCGCATTAGCCTAAGTGATAATCGCGGAATTTCTCGTAGTCAGCTCTCAACGTTTGAATCTCTTTCTTGTTAGAGTTCCTTGCACCTTATTCGTCTCTTCTTTATCCTCTTCTTCGTCTTCTACTTCTACTTCTTCTTCTTCTTCTTCTTCTTCTTATTATTATTATTATTATTATTTGTCCTCCTCCTTCCTCTTCTTCTTTTTCCTTTTTTTTTTTTTATTTTTTATTTTTTGTCTTCATTTTCTGTCTTCAGTTTTTTGCCTTCAGTTTTTTGTCCGCATTTTTTGCCTTCGTTTTTTTTGCCTTCGTTTTTTTGTCCTCGTTTTTTCTTCTTGAGAGAGAAAGAAAGAAAGATGAGAAAAGGCAAAGGGACGATTCTAGAGGGTTTTTCATTTTATTTTATTTTATCGTTCTTTTTATTCTTTTTCATTTTCTTTCTTCTTCTTCTTCTTCTTCTTTTTTTTTTTTTTTTTATGCTCCATACAGAAAAGAACAAAGAATAAGAAAGAAAAAAGAAAAACAAATTGTGTATGCGACATACACGGGTTGTTAGCGACTTGAGGTTGTTATTCGACCATAGTCTTTTCGCCGTTATCGCCATCAGATTCGTTCTCAGAAAGAGCATACGAAGCCATAAACCTCATGGAGAGATAGATAGAGAAAGAGAGAGAGAGAGAGAGAGAGAGAGAGAGAGAGAGAGAGAGAGAGAGAGAGAGAATTTCTATCTACGTTCAATGACCTTTCTCTCTCTCTCTTTTTTTTTTTTCTTTCA
>OU964985.1:2707949-2747949 GCA_918808275.2 Dolichovespula sylvestris | reverse complement strand
ATCGCCATAAATAATTTGACCGCAGAGAGAGAGAGAGAGAGAGAACCAACCCGTGGCTGGGTTTCCTGGAAGGCTTAGACCCCCGTTTGCTGATCCTTTTCATTCTCTCTCACTCTCTCTCTCTCTTTATTTCTTTCTTTCTTTCTTTCGTACTTTTTATCCATCCAGATGCTCTCTCTTTCTCTCTGACGTTTCTACCAAACTCAAAATCAGTTTCATTTCTTCAAATATATATATTATATATAAATAAATATATAAATAAATCAAATATATATATATATATATATAAATATATTGTTGATGTACTCTCTAAGCTTCTTTACTATTTCTAACTTATACATAACAATTATTCTATTACTTTATATACCTATTGTTATTTTCATTCGAATGTTAAGGTATCAGAATGTGAACTTTACATTCCAAACTTCATTCTAAATTTCGAAAGAAATGAAATATATATATATATATATATATATATATATATATATATATATATATTGATATTATATTGTAAAGATATTATATAGAAACTCGTCGAGAAGCGACAAAGTCAAACGGTAATGAAATGAAAAAAAAAAAAAAAGAGAGAGAGATGGTTAAAAGTCGGACGTATAACAAAATTATCGCTCTTTACTCATAAAAAGAGGAGAGAGAAAGGGAGAGAGAGAGAGAGATTTATGTAAATAATTATACAAACGTTTGTACGCATTAAGAAAATATTTATTAACCACGTTCGTGAAATGGTGATAGAGCAAATGGATAAATCGTTATAAAATGTATAAAAGTAGCTAGCTCAAGCTTTGGAGAACGAGAGAGAGATAGAGAGAGAGAGAGAGTTCTGCGTTCAATTTGTTCCTTCTATTTTTTTTTCTTCCTTTCTCTCTCTCTCTCTTTTCCCTCCCTCTTTATATTCCCTTCCGTTTTTTCATTTTTCCGTTTTTTTTTTTTTTTTTATTTTTCACGGACGGTTCGAAACTTTTGCATTTTTAATGACATTATCGACTTTTGTTGGCCGTGTCAAATACATTAACGATATACCTATTTACAAAGTGACAGTTTCTACTTTCTACCATAATGTTCATCGAAAAGTCTCTCTCTCTCTCTCTCTCTCTCTCTCTCTCTCTCCCTCTCTCTCCCTCTCTCTAATAAGTGAACTATGATGAACTATCTATGAACTATGTTCTAAAAGTTTCACCTAGTTTTACCATGTTAAGGTTATGGAATAAAAGCAAGAGAGAGAGAGAGAGAGAGAGAGAGAGAAAAGCCGGTTAACTTGTTTTCTCAACTTCCTTGACAATATTTCAATGTCCTACGTTTATTGTGTTTATATATATATATATATGTATATCATAGAAAATTATGTTTTACGCTCGAACGAGCTTGTGTTTCATTCGATTTAGCTATATAAGTATTGACAGAATTTTTTAACGTTTTCTATCTGTGTTTTTTTTAAAATAAATAATGCATGTGACGTTGTTAGATCGAGTTGGCCCAAATTTTTCGGTGGTGGGGTGGGTTTCGAGGGGAGGGGGGAGGAAAAAGAAAATATCCGATAATGATATGCATAATTTAGAAATTTTAGATCGTAGATGGAATCCGGCAATGGCTATAATACGTCGTTAATAATCAAGTTTGACGGGTTGGAAGGATATACCGTGTTACGAATCGTATAAAACGGAACGACGACAACAACAAAAAAAAGAAAAAGAGAAAAGAAAGAAGAAAGAAAACAAAAAGGAAAAAATATGAACGATAATACGTATATATATTATATCTGTTTCTCGTTTTTATTTATTATCTTCAATTTTTTCTTTTCTTTTAATTTCAATATATGCATATATTTATAATATACAAAAATAAAATAATAATAATAATAATAATAATAATAATAAAATATATACATAATTATAAGCGAAGGATATATATATACAGCGTACGTGTATTTTTGTTTGTTTGTTGTTTTTTTTTTTTAATTTTCTTTCTCTTTTCTATTTTTTTTTCTTTTTTCGAACTTATACAAAAGAATTGCACGATGAAAGAGCTGTACCTCTCTCTCCCTCTTTCTTTCGTTCTTTCTTTCTTTCTTTCACGGTCTACGACCGTTAAACCATATTCTCTCAGGCATAACTAGTCCTACGAATGGTGTGTAAGGGGGCCCGCCTATCTGGTTCGTCTAAATAGCCTAATCGGGATATAGCTAGCTATGGCCGCGTGATATCTTTTCTCGCGTGTTAAGACCATCCTATTATTCCTTGTGGTGTTACGATGACACCGACCACATGGTCGTTTAACTTTTGGACATAAATATATACATATATACAAATATTTAGTTTTATATATATATATATATATATATATATATATATATATATTCATGTATATATAGATTTTCCAAGATTCAATCGGGAATCTTTTAGTTCTCTCAATGTTCGTACGATCGTTCTGACTACGGGAGTACCGCGTAATTTGTTCTTAAAAAAATAAAAAAATAAAAAAAATAAAAATAAACAAGAGAGAGAGAGAGGAGAAAAAGTAGGCGTGTGTGTGCGTGTTCCGTGTGTCGTCCTATAATCGACGACGAATTTTAGATTCTAATCGTTTATATATATTCGAACGAAAAGCCTTGTATTTATATAGATTATTATCTACTATGTATTTTATCTCTTTTATTATTTGTTGTCCCTTTGCGGTCGGTCTCTACACGATCCTTTATTTCTTTCTTTATTTCTTTAATTCTCTCTCAAGTTCGTCGTTTATATTTCTATAGAATACAATAGAGACGCGTGTAGATAGAAAACAGGAAATTGACATATCATTTAATGACCGGTGTTTACCATAAGGCGCCATTAGAGACGTAAACTGTGGTCTCTCTCTCTCTCTCTCTCTCTCTCTCTCTCTCTCTCTCTCTCATTCTGTTTCTCTCTCTTTTTCTATCTTTCGCTCGCTCGCTCGCTGTCCGTCCATAGTTTAAAACACCGTTTACTTCTCGTAATCCCCATTAAAAGAAAAAAAGAAGAAAAAAAAAAACGAAGAGGAAAAAGAAAAATTAAATGATCCCAATAATATAATCCACGTGAAAAAGCACACAAAGCCAGAGAAAAATATTCCTTTAATTGTTAACTCCATTATTATTATTATTATTATTATTATTATTATTATTATTATTTTTCTCTTCTTTACTTTTTCCATTTGTTTTGTTTTAAATTGCATTCGAACTGATTCAATTTCGTACATGCTTCCTTCTCTTTCTTTTCCTTTTTAAATGCAAACATATCGCATGCAAATTAAGTTACACGCCGCGAGCTTGCGCGGCGTCGTGTTATTTTCGGTAAAAACCAAAAAAAGACAAATAGAAGAATGAAAAGAAGAAGAAGAGAGAGAGAGAGAGAGAGAGAGAGAGAGAGAGAATGAAAAAAAAAGAAGAATATGAACAAGGAGAAGGGAAAAAAAAATCCGTACGAATTTGACGGAGCGAAAAAAAAAAAACATGGACTCGTTCCCTCGAATGTTAGTTATAATAGTACTCCATACGAAAGTTAATAAAATAAAACGTTGCCGGTCAAATTTAGCATCCACGACGTATTTGAGAAATTTGCCATTCATTCTGATCTCAACCGGGATATGAGCCCAAAAACGAGAGATTTTCGTCAAGGAAACAGAAACTATCTATGTTTCTCTCTATCTCTGTCTATCTCTGTCTATCTATCTCTATCTCTATGAATATATATATATATATATATATATATATATATATATATATATGTATATACGTGTGTGTGTGTAACGTTTGTGTGCGTGCGTATACTATATTTCCCATTCGCTATTCACGTCGATACTGTAAAAGCGTATTTAACGTATATTCGCGCGCGTTCGATTAGGCGTATACGCAAAAAAAAAGCAAAAAAAAAAAGGAAAAGAAAACAAAAATAGGAAAAAAAAAATATATATATATATGTCCACGTAACTGGACTACTTTGGTCGTCGTGTTGTCCCGGATGTATATTATATCTTTGGGCATTCGTCCGATCGCGGCTCATTCTACGAACTTGTTATTATACATCATATCTATGTAACCGTGTAAGAAACTACGTTCACTTTTGACCCAGATCCGAATGGTTATATATATATATATATATATATAGATATATAAATATGTGTATGTGCTTATATATACTGCACATGTTAATACGTCTAATAAAATCAGGCCTTCGTACGTACTTTTTGAACAAAGATTACAATGATTTGAGAAAGTTTTAACGACTTTTCGATAAACTCGCTCGCTCGCTTGTACGCATACACGCATACGCTCAAGATACAACCCGTACAAATAAATCTCGAATATATATATATATATATACGTATTATATCGGATTCGTATCAGTCGAATAATCAAAGGAAAAATAAATAAATAAAAAGAATGAGGGAAGAAAAAGGGAATAACAGTAGAGATGGATAACGCGCCTGTCCCGTCGTTCTCTTTCGTTTAGTTTAGTTTAGTATCGTTTGGAAAAAGATCATTTTGCTATCCTCCCAGTAGTAGTTGTTCTCAATCGAATTGGTGCGCTGGGTCGTGTGGGATTGAGGATTAAAATGGAGAAAGAGATAGAGATAGAGATAGTGAAACGAAAGATAAAGATAAAGAGAAGAGCACTGTCGAAAGAAGATCGAGTGAATGAATGAGTGGGGGTGAGTAAGTGAGTAAGTAAGTAATGGCTAAAGTGTCTTCCCGATATTTTCATAGACGCGAGAATCCGTGCAACCATGTAATTACTTTAGGTAGTAGGAACTTTCGTAGTCTCGCCGAATCGATCCGCCGCCTTCAACTCCGGTGTGTTCCGACGAAGCTCGCCCCGCCGGTATAATCCCTCTCTTCTACACTACGTTCTGTGTTGTATACATACGAGTCTTTAACGAGGCACGTCTTTAAAGTGCGATAAGTCGCTCTCTACGGTTCTATTTACGAGAGAGAACGGGAAAACGAGAGAGAGAGAGAGAGAGAGAGAGTCGAGAAGATCTTTTTAATCCTACCTTCGTAACACTCAAAAATATTCGATCTAGTTCATACCACTCAAATTACTACTCACCGTCTATCGTATCATAACCGATATCGTGCTAATTATTGTTCTGTTTGTTTGTTCGTTTGCTTGTTTTTATTTTGTATTTTTTAATATTCGACGATACTCGCCCTTTGTCGTATCATAACCGATATCTTGCTAATTATTGTTTGTTTGTTTGTTTGTTCGTTTTTATTTTTTTTTCTTCTTTTATTTATTTATTTAAATTATATATAAAGAATGTAACGGATAGCCACGAGAATGTAATGATGATGATGATGATGATGATGATGATGATGATGCACGATGACGATATTTACACATGTATCTTGAATATGTTCGTCCGAATGTATTTGTAGTTAAGTACATTATAATTAATTCGTTTGATTCACATAATTTTATTTGGTTAATTATTATACAGTACGATTATTGAACGTAATATTAATAAATATATTATGTGTGATATATTTATTATTAATTTCTCATTAAACTCGCTCTCTCTCTCTCTCTCTCTCTCTCTACACGATTATTATGAGAGAGAGAAAGAGAAAAAGGATTTTTAACCCTTTTTTTAACACCATCTAGTTAAACAGAAAATATTCGCATAGTTCTCAAACTTTTAATAACTCCTCGTCGTTTCTTTACCGATTATTAATATTTCTTTTTATTTCTATTTATTTATTCATTCATTCATTTATTTATTTATTTATTTATTTATTTATTTATTTTTAACGACAAAGCGAACATAAATGATATCTCGCATACTAAAACGTTTATTTTTCCTTTTTTTTATGTTTCAGGTAAGGAAACAAATTGGATCGTCGAGACACGCGCACGGTTCCCTATTTCTCTATCGGATATCTCTTTAAATTAATTAGAATTAATATTATCTTATTATAATCCACTTGGCCCAAATACTACTTCCATCGATCGACTCTTATCGATCATTTTTATTTTATCACTTTCAATTTTTTCTTTATATTAAAAGACAAATTTTTACCGGCGATGATCGACTTTTTGTTTTTTAATGGCAACAACGACGAAGATTTTATTCCATCTTTTTTCTTCTTCTTCTTCTTCTTCTTTCGCTTTTGATTTGAACGAAAAGAAGCGGTTGATGGGAGTCACGAGCAAAGTGGTCGAACAAAAAAAAATATATATATATATATATATATATATATATATATATATATATATATAATGAAAATGAAAATCGATACCGAAAGCTGAGAATTACTGGTCGATAGTTCAACACGGAAGGGTGAGTGATAGATGATAGATGATACACCATAGATCGTCGCATTGATTTTAATTTTTCTTAACGCCCCCTTAGTACGCTTGCTCGAAACTAAAAAAAAAAAAAAGAAAAAAAAGAAAAGAAAAAAAGAAAAAAAATTCTATTTGTTTTTCTTTTTTTTTTTTTTCTTTTTAATCACTCTTTCCTGTTTTTTTTTTCTCTTGAATTCGTCAAAAAGTCGTCCCTTTCTCTTCGACTTATTATACTATCGTACGTATGTATATACCATAGAGTTTATCTACGTTTCGATCTGGAATTAGTTGGCCGCTTAAATGAAACGATTGCAAGAATAGGAAAAGAAGAGAGAGAGAGAGACTATATTCGCGAATTCGTCGATCGATCAAAGAAGTAAAACGCGTCGTATATGTTGAAGGAATATAGAATAGTATAGGACTGTGTCTGTGCTCCTTTTTTATTTTTTATTTTTCCTTCTTTTTTTTTTTTTTTTTTTTTTTTTTTCTAACGAACGAACGATCCATACGGCCTCGTTCATTCCTAAATATAAAGGCGAAGAAAGGGGGACGGAGTAAGGAAGGAGAGAGAGAGAGAGAGAGAGAGAGAGAGAGAGAGAGAGAGAGAGAGAGAGAGAGAGAGAAGGAAAAAAACAGAATTAAAAAACAAATGAAATAAAGGCAAAAAAGAAAAATTCAAAATAAAATAAGGAGAGGGTGAAGTGAGAGGGGTGAGGACTACGTCGGCCGCTTCCCACCTGTCGCATTCGATAATTCGATAGCGTATCTATCCGTCTATGCTATTTCGAGTTTTGATCTTTTGCCGATCGATCCTTCATACATACATACATATATATATATATATATATATATATATATATATATATATATATGTATGTATGTATCGCAAAATCGATATTTTTTCTTTCTTTCGTTTCTTAATATTGGTACGCCGTCTCTATTCCTCTTTCATTCATTTTCTTTTTCGGTCGATAAAAAGAAAAAAGAAAGAAAGAATGAAAAAAAAATATTCACCGTGCGAATCGTCGGGTTTGATAGTAGGATATATATATAAACAAGGACGGATGTATAGATAGATAGATAGATAGTTAGATAGTTGGATGGATAGAGAGTGAGAAAGAGAGATAGATAGATGGATAGATAGATAGATAGATAGATAGATAGATAGATAGAGAAAGAGGATTGAAGAATTAGTAGTAGAGGGATATAAAAGCATTGGGTGTGTGTCTTTCAAAATGAGAAGGCCCCTCTCTTTTATTATGCCAGGGCAAACAAATTCTTTCAATCGTGCCCTTTCCGCTATCATTCTCCCTTTGAGATTAAATGTAGCCTCCGAGTTTTTAACCCCTCGCGCGGGTAGCGCGCGCGAGTTCGATTCACTTTTCTTTCTTTTTTTCTCTTTCTCTCTCTCTCTCTCTCTGTCTTTTTTTCGAGTACCTAGGTTACATACCTATTCCTATCGTACATACATACCTAACCACCACGGGGTACAGTCAACGGCAGAAAAAAAATTGGGGGTGGAGAATACCCATCTATCCATCCCTCCTCGTTAACGCTTTCGCTTTTTCTTTTTCTTTTTTTTTTTTTTTTGTTTTTTTTTTTTAACAACCAACCACCCACCAAACCATCCCTCCCTTCCCACCAGGTACCTACTTGACGTTTTTGTTTCTTCCGGGTACTTCGTTATCTAACTTATCACTCTCTCTCTATCTCTCTTTCTTTCTCTATCTCTATCTATCTCTGTGCATAGTGTAATTATCACGTATAAAAAAAAAAAAAA
Organism: Dolichovespula sylvestris; assembly: GCA_918808275.2. Taxonomy (NCBI): domain Eukaryota; kingdom Metazoa; phylum Arthropoda; class Insecta; order Hymenoptera; family Vespidae; genus Dolichovespula; species Dolichovespula sylvestris. The sequence goes on along the minus strand of OU964985.1, from coordinate 2,739,846 downwards.
AAAAAAGTGAACAGGCGACAATGCATTACGTTCGATAATAATATATCTGTGTGTGTGAGTGTGTTAGTATTTGCCTTTTCGCGAGCTTACGATGTAAAAACAACGAACGAATTCGAAAAAGAAACTAAAAAAGAAAAATACTAAAGAGAAACGAAAGACAGAAAGAGAGTAAAGAGGCGAAAGAAAAAAAGGGGATTAATAATTAATTAAACGAGACGATATATTAATAATTGTGACGCAGGCGTAATATAATTCGTTTTTTTCGAGTATCCAGGATCTAGGATCGAGGATCGTTCGATCCAGGTCGATCAAGATTTCAGATTACTCACGGATCGTCCCGATGAATTCGATTATACTCTTTCGCGTACGTGTTTTACTCTTGACTCCGAGAAATAAAGGAGGGAGGCAATAAAAAAAAAAAATAAAAAAGGGTTATTCTCGTATATCTCTCTATCGCAGTTCACTGCTAAAATAAACACACGGTGCTTCAAAGAGTGAGAGAGAGAGAGAGAGAGAGAGAGAGAGAGAGAGAGAGAGAGAGAGAGAGAGAGAGAGAGAGAGATAGATAGATAGATAGATAAAGTAACCTTGGTTCTTGATTGATGATTAGCCGTTAGGGTAGAGAGAGAGAGAGAGAGAGAGATTTACCGGCACATAGGCTCTGCCCTTGAAATTTCGCTCTCGCTTTTCCACCCCTCTTAGGGTACTCTCGACTCGCGTCGACTGTAAAAAAATGCGCAAGGAAACGGTCGAGAAAGAGGTAGGAGGAGGAGGAGGAGGAGGGATGGAGGAGGAAGGAAGAAGGGTCGGTTGGGTGATGGTGTAGTGAGAGAAAGAGAGAGAGAGAGAGAGAGAAGGAGGGATGAAGAAGAGAGTGGAAAACGGGTGGTTGTATGGGTGAGGGTGGGAAGGGAGAGGGTGAATTGCGCGCGCCATCCACGTCGGCACTAAGTTTGCACGGTGAGCGAGAGACCGTACTCGGAGGGATGAAAGATAGAGTGAGATAGAGATAGAGATAGAGGGAGAGGGAGAGGGAGAGGTAGAGTAGATATATATATATATATATATATATATACGAGCATAGGATCCTATGTGTACGTAGTCGTATGTTTATGTGTATGTTTGAATGAGAGGGATAGAGATAGAGATAGAGATAGAGAGAGAGAAAGAGAGAGAATGGAAGCTGCGGTTGACGGGGAAAAGGGAGAAGAAAAACGAGCGTGGATGGGATTATAAAGGAGAATTGTCGAAAGACGGAAAGAGAAGGAAAAGCATGTTGGGGTGAAGTGAAAGAAGATTCGAGAAAGGAGAGTAAAAAGCCAAGAGAAAGTAATGTATACGTATGTATGTAATATACGTAATGTATGTAATGTATGTATTTTATGTATGTATGTATGTATGTAGGAGGAAGAGACAGAGAAAGGATTATTTATCGTAACATCGCAGAATAACATTATATATCTCTGTTAACGTAAAGAAACAAAATGACGAATTATAATATCTAGACGTTACTGTTTTGTTCTGATTTTCGTTTATTACGAGTAAGTAAATAATTGATTAAATATTCGAATGAATGAACGAACGAATTAATGAATGAATGAATTAATGAATGAATGAATGAATGAATGAATGAATGAATGAATGAATGAATGAATGAATGAATGAATGAATGAATGAACGAACGAACGAACGAATGTCAAGGGGTGGGGGGTATAGAGAGAAAAGAGATTGAAAGTGATTGCAAATGGGGATGGTCTTACTTATCACGTTATTTACCGATTAATAATGATATTGTTACGCGTAAACGATAAAATATCATTGGGTATTATTGATTGATGTGTCGGTTGGTGGGGTGTGGTTGTTGGGTGTTAAACGGATTTGCTAGATGAGTAAGATAGAAAACAAAATTGTAGAAACATATATATATATATATTTGTTTTTAAGAAATTGTTCGGTGAAATAACAATGTTAAATAACATCGAAGCGATATTAAGGAAGAAATGATAGAGAAAGAGAAATAGGAAGAAATAAGGGTGAAGTTAAGAGAAGGATGAGAAGAAGAGCGTCCTTCCTGTTAGTAGTAATAGTAGTAGTAGGTAGTAGTAGTAGTTGTAGTAGTAGTAGTAGTGTTATAGCGAGGAGGGTGAGAAGGAAAGACGGAAGAAGAGACTTGGGTGGCGGAGAAAAGGGGAGAGGGTGAGTCGGTAGCGATGGTGGCGATGGTGGTGGTAGAGGTTGGGTGGTAGCGAGAAGTACTGGAGGAGGAGTAGGAGGGGTGTAGAAGTAGAAAGAGAAGAAGGGTGGGAGGTACCGCGACGCCGGTTCGAACTACGTTGAGCTCGTTGGGAAGGGAAGGGAAAGGGATGCCACGCGCTCCTAGGTAGAGGGTCGTTCATCCCCGGGTCAAGGTTACCCTCCTCTCTCGCGGACCTCACCCTCTCTCTTCTTACCCCTCAGGCCAGGACGCCTACTCCTCACCACCCCTACGCTCTTCGGCTTCGGCTTCGGCTTCGGCTTCGGCTTCGGCTTCGGCTTCGGCTTCGGCTTCGGCTTCGGTCTCGGTCTCGGCCTCAACCACCACCGCCCCCCAACTCCCCGAACTACCCTCGTTTCGCGGGAGCAACCCCGTGCCACTTACCCCGGCCAACGCTCCTTCTTCCGACCGCCATTGATCCTCCCTCGCTCGACAACTTTTTCTTTTTCTTCTTCCTCTTTTTCTTTCTCTTTTTTTCTTGTCCTTTTTTCTTAATCTTTTTTTCTTTCTCTCTCTTTTTTTTTTTTTCCTCTTTTTCTTGACAATTAATCTCGTATTTGTTGATACGTTCGTCGTTCATTTTCGCCCGATAAACCCTCACTGCGCTCATCCAACATGGATCTAATTTTATGTGTGACGTTTAAAAAAAAAGAAAAGAAGAATAGAAATTAAAATTAATGAAAGAGAAAACAAGAGAATCGTCTTGATAATAATAATAATAATAATGATAAAATATATTCGTTTGATTCTTAATTGCCGTTGTTAATCGTGAATTTGGTCGTATCCGGATTATAATAATTGTTATAAAATGTAACAATCTCACTGTTACGTTCATACGGTCTCTCATAACATTCACGTATAATTTAAACTTTCAATTTACACACACACACACACACACGCACGCTTGCATGCACGCACGCGCGAAACAAAAAAATGTGAGCTTGTTAAATAGAAAGAAAGAAAAAAAAAAAGAAAGAAAGAAAAAGAATCTCCGAGCATGTTCGACGTCAAATTAAAAAAAAAAAAAAAAAAAAAGAAGAAGAGAAAGAGAGAGAATAGACAGAAATAGATCAACGTTTCTCGTAAACCACCACCCTCCCCTCACCCCCGTAGAATTTTTCTCGCTCGTGGAGGACGAAATAAATGTACGTTTCTCGATAATATCAATCGATATTATTACATTACGATGATAATATCATTTCGTGAATTTCATTTACATTAAAAAATAAATTTCTGCGAACGATGATAATACCACCCCCATCTCCTGTCTCTCTTCTCTCTCTCTCTCTCTCTCTCTCTCTCTTTCTCTTTCTCTTTACTATTCATTAATCCGATGGAAAAGGACTCGTGATATCCTGAATACACACACACACACACACACACACACACACACACGCCTGTCCGCGCCATAGTCCTGCGCGTTTCACCTCCGTTGCACGCCTTGGCCGCAACTCTTTTTATCGATCCTCTCTCTCTCGTACGGACCGATATTTTCTGCGTCTTTTCCGTTACTGGCAATAGTCCGCGTTCGACGTATATACGTACGTACATACGTACATACGTACATATATACACGTAACATGACACATAACACGTACGCGTATGTGTACTTATGTATTTGCACGGAATGGAAAAATTTATTCCTTCCTCTAACTTCGATTTCGAACTACTTTTTAAAACTTCAATAAACGGCATGGGGTCGCGATCGATCGTTAAAATTATTTATTTATTTATTTATTTATTTATTTATTTATTTATATTAATCGTTCGTTCATTTATTTATTAATAATCTTATTTATCCAATAATCGTCCGACGACCCTCTCTGGATTTAATTGTCCGATTATATTTAATCGTCGATTAATGATAAAAAAAAAAAAAAAAAAAAGAAAAAATTAATTAATACCTCGACCTATCAAAATTCAATTCGACGTATTAATCCTCCACCCACTATTTATCGTATTTACGTTGGCGTTATCGCGATAATCGTTTCTCGATACGCGATCGATTAACGCCTAAAGCTTTATTAGGTGAAATATAACCGTTTGGTCTTCTTCGAGTTTATACCCTTTCAAAGAAGAAGAAGAAGAAAAAATGAAAAAGAGAATCAAATAAAACAGAAAGAAAAAGATAAAGATAGGAAAGGAAATAATATTGTTTTCGAAACTTTCACGGAATACGAAGTTCGTAAAGTCGACCTCAGACCTGTTGATTCGTCTCGAAAATCTAAAAATATATATATATATATATATATATATATATATATATATATTTAAAATACAGAATGTACGATTAATTCGATATTTGATAAAATAAAATAAAATAAAAAGTAACAGTGAATGCAAATAATTGAAAAAAGAAAAAGGTAGAAAGAGAAAGAAAGACAGAGAGAAAAGGATGAAAAAAAAAAAAAGTATGAACGATATGCTCAAAAATGTCTACTTTTTATTTCTTTTCTGTTTTTTAAACTATTGACGACAAGGTTATCACACAAAAATACGTATGCACACACACACACATATATATATATATAAAACGTAGTTTGAATGAAATACCTAAAAAAAAAAAAAAGGAGAGAGAAAAAGTAACGAAAAAAAAAAAGGAAGGAAGGAAACACATGACTATGATTCAGAATATATGTTTTATATTCCGTTAGAGAGATTCGTTGGTTTATCGAGCGCAAAGAACGAACGTAACTGTGTGATAAGTGAAACGTTGACGCCACAGTGTCGACTACAACGACTACCAACGACTACAACGACTACAACGACTACTACAACGACGACGACAACGATTATGACGACGTCGACGTGTCGGACATACATACATGCATAGATATACGTACGTAATATTATATACGTATACACATACATACAGATATATTTATATATATATATATATATATATATATATATATATATATATATATATATAAGGTGCATCGAGAAATCACACAGGGTGGTTTGGGTGTGGGTTGTTATACTACAGTAATAGTAGTAGTAGTATAACACTGCGTGCCTCGATTCTCCCGAGATACTCATTCGTTTTGTGTTAGAAGAACAGAGATAGAGAGAGAGAGAGAGAGAGAGAGAGAGAGAGAGAGAGATCTCAGCGTGCGTAATGTTCTCGAACGGTTATTCGAGACATCCGTGTCATAAGATATGCATAAGCGCGAGCCATTTTCGCATATCGGCTTGGCAGACCTCCCAGTCAGTAGCCAAGAGTAGTCAACCCGAATAAAGTAGAGTAGTGTGTAGTGTAGTATAGAGCAAAGTAAAGTAGAATTCGAATTGAATTGAAATCTAACGTTACCCTCGCGATACTTACCACCCGATATATACGAATTTTTCAAACGGACGGGGAATAAAAAAAAAAAAAAAAAGAGAGAGAAAAGAAAAATCATAAAGCTTAACGTGCGTTGCGCTTCGTCGTTCGACATCCAACTCTTCCTACCTTCTACTACCCCCTCCTAACGATCACCCAACCCCACCCCCAAGCTCGTGATCGTTCGTCTCTCTCTCTCTATTGTAGATGGAAATAGAAGAGTGAGAGAGAGAGGAAAATAGGAGGATACACGTACGCGCGTAAATAGAATCACGTTTGGTAATAAAAAGGAACGGGAATGAAAGAAAAAAAAAATATATATATATATATATATATATATATATATATATAAAACAGGAAAAGAAAATAAATTAAAATAAGGGAAAGAAATTGTATTTCTCTCTTCCCCTATTCCTAGCCCCTCCCCCCTGCAATCTCTTTTTCCCTGACAAATGTAACGCGAGATACTTATATACCGGGGTGGTACGTCTCTCTGTGTGTATGTATATATATATATATATATATATATATATATATATATATATATATCATCTCTCTTTCTCGCGCTTGGCATCGCTAGAACCCTGCCCCCCTAACTTTACATCTATACCCTTACCCCCTGCACCCTACACCAGGATCGTTAATTCTTTCTATATATTTCTCTTGTCCCCTCTCGATTTTTTACGATTTAAAAAAAAGAAGGGAAGAAAGAAAGAGAGAGAAAAGGAAAAATTATGAACCCTACTCTCAGGCTGCTCTCTCTCTCTCTCTCTCTCTCTCTCTCTCTACATATATATATATATATATATATATTCAAAGTAGAAAAATTTTTTTTTAATTTCAATTCTATGATATATAATTTACATACGCATGTGTACGCGTCGTATCCGTCGTAGTCCGGAAGAATATTTGAATATTCGTTGGTGTTAGTAGTGTAAGGAACAGCGGTTGGTTGTGTAAGAAGGGTGGAAGGAAGGGTGGAAGGGTGGAGTGGGAGGATAGAGAGTAATAGGAGGAGGATATTCGCCATAAAACGTCGCCTTTATCTTCCGGCGTGTCACGTCGCAGCGATGCACGGGCGCGCTCGACTGCGAGAGAGAGAGAGAGAGAGAGAGAGAGGATGCACACGGTTCTTCTTAACGTCGGTGCAAGATGCATAATTCGTACGGAGAAAAGGAGAAGGACGAAATTTCTTGTCGGTTAACGTAGTGGAATGAGCGAGGGAGGAAAGGAGGGTGGGGGATAGTAGGATAACAAGGGATGGTGAGAGGGAGAGGGTTGTTCTAGCTTGTCGCTATAAACTCTCTTCTTCTTCCTCTCTTCCGTCCTTTCTCTCTCTCTCTCTCTCTCTCTCATTCTCATTCTCATTCTCTGATTTATTTATCATCATACCTTCTCTCTAACACAGTCGATTTTTTCTCTCTCTCTCTCTCTCTCTCTCGTTCGTTCAATCAAATTTAAATGACGTGTGTACGTTCGTATTTCTTTCCGATAACTAAATAAATAAATAAATAAATAAATAAATAAATAAATGACAAAATAAATAAATAAAAGTGAGAAGAAAATGAAAAGAATGGAAAGAAGAAAAGAAAAGTCTCGACTTTCTCCCCGGGAGGAAGGGGAGTAGTATCTATCTTCGCGTTTTGTTATATGAAAGAAGAAAAAGAAACGAGGAATAAAGAATAAAAAAGAAAAAATCAAAAAAAAAAAAAGAAAGAAAGACCCTTTCGCATAACGTCTCGTTCGGGATTATAACGAGGAAGAGGGTGTGGTGGTGGTGGTGGTGGTGGTGGTGGTGAAGGAAAGGAGGGAGAGGGAAATCGTGGTAAGGGATGGTAAAAAGGGAAAAAGGGTCCAAAAGAAATTTATCGATACTTAAGGGGTAGATAGAGATAGATAGATAGATAGATAGATAGATAGGTAGGTAGGTAGGTTGATAGAAACTGATATTAAAATTCGTAATACGCGAAGATCCCTACTCACTCTCCCACTCCCAACTCATTCCCAACTCACTCCCTCGCTCACTCATCTTTTAAAATAATTTCGGATGTATCAAAGACAGAAGAGCGAGCGAGCGAGCAAGCAAGCAAAGCATGCAAGGAAGGAAGCAAGCGGAGAGTTGAGCGAATGAACAAGCAAAAGGGGGTGGTGTGGGGGCGGCGGGTTGTGAGTAGTGCGCCCGCTTATTGCCTTAAATTGCTAATTGGGCTCAGGACCGACGCTGCCTTTCCACGGTGGTGTGCGGTCTCTCTCTCTCTCTCTCTCTCTCTCTCTTTCTTTTTCTCTCTTTCTGTCCTTCTACACAATCTTAAACTACAGCAGCAGTAACGCGGTAGCGGCACACTAACACCAAAACGAACTACCAACACCATCATCGTCATCTCCCTTCGCGTTAGAGCCCTTCTCTTCCTCTCTTTCCCTTTCTCTTCCTCTCTTTCCCTTTCTCTTTCTCTTTCTCTCTTTCTTTCTTTCTCTTCCATCCTTCTTCTTTATAACATCTCGCTCGAATACCCGACTTCGACTTTCTCGAAGGCCATTGTCGATTCCAGACCCTCGCTTCTCCTCCTCCTCCTCCTCCTCCTCCTCCTCCCTCATCCCCCTGCGTGCCTCCTAAAAGAAGAGCTTCCGAAGGACGAGACTTATGATACATCTATATATATATAGATATGTATGTATGTATGTATATGTACATACACTCTTGTATGCGATACGTATGGGTACGTACGTACGTAAGGAGTAATGCTGCATATTCTCTTAGAAGAGAGTGAGAGAGAGAGAGAGGGAGAGATTAACGCACCCTGACTTACCCCTCCCATCGATGAATTTACTCCCACCCACCCATCCACCCCCTCAAACCCGCTACTCCTACCATTGTTTTCTCTTCTCTATGAATTTAACGGGATCGAAACCCTCGAATTTCTCTTTCTCTCTCTCTCTCTTTCTCTCTCTCTCTCTCTGTCTTTCTTTCGCGTACGTCAGCACGTACACAAACACACACACACATACGCGCGTATATAGATGCATAGCATATACGTATCTCGTGTCTCGTATACATAGCGTTAGTATAACGTGGTAAGAGTCTACTTTCGTAGATGATACATAAAATATATATATATATATATATATATATATATATATATATATATTTCTCTGTACAGATCGTCCGGGGGGTTGAAGGTTTGAGGGGGATGGCGGTGGTTTAAGGTTCGATTGGATGAATAATACAGTATGCGTGGAATTTAAACGTTTCAAGGGCCGTGTTATATTTGTATAAAGAGAGAGAGATATATATATATATATCTCCTGTGATATAAATATTGCAACGCGAAATTGATTTTTCTAAATATAAATTATCTCGATTCAATACGATTAAAATCTGTCTCTCTCTCTCTCTCTCTGTCTCTCTCTCTCTCTCTCTCTCTTTTATATTCTATTTTTTGTATTATACCCTTATCTATCTCGTTACGATCGACAATTATCACAACTCGTATCGTTACCTCGAATTAATTTATATCTTTGATCGTTGAAAAAATTATAAAAAGAAAAAAAAAGAAAATTAGAGAGACAAGAAAAATTACACAGGAAATCCATTTCGACTCGTATACGTATAAAATATTTCATTATAGATCGATTTGATTTATATCGATCATCGAAATGGGTGGGGGATGGGGATAGATATATTTATTTATGAGATCGTGATATAAAGGATGATACAGTTTTCTTGATCATTGCGTAGTTATCGTCGTCATCTTCGCCGTCATCGTTTGAAGAAAATTTACGAGACAGGCGTTAGCTATGAAAGAGAAAGAGAAAGATAAACGATAAATTCGTCGATCGTAGAAATTAATCATTCTCGTCATCGTCATGATCGACGTCGTTGTCATAATCGTTATCATTTATTAACCTGGATCAGTAATGTCTGGATCAGAGAGGTAATGCTTCGTCGTACTCTACCGAACGAGAACGAGAATGATGAGGAGGAGGAGGAGGAGGAGGAGGAGGAGGAGGAGGAGGAGGAGGAGGAGTGTGCCGTTATCGGTCGATTTCTTTCGTTTTTTTTGTCTCCTTTTTTTATCGCGTTTATCCTGTATCGATCCATCGCAGAGTTTGTTGTTGCGGCTCTCCAGGCTAGTTTCCCTCGGCGATAAAGAACCGAACGTGTGGAGATAGACCCGTGGGGACTGTGTGTGTGTGTTTGTGTGTTTTTGTGTGTGAACCTCGAGAGCAAGCGAGCAACAGACAGACGAACAGACAGACTAACAGACAGATAAATCAACAGACAGACTGACCGACCAACCAATATATATATATATATATTATATATATATATATATATATATATCGGGTTTTAGGTAAGAAAAGAAAAAGAAAAGTAAAGGAACAAGAAAAAATAAATACAATAATTAAATAAAGAAATAAAAAAAGATCGGTTATAGACAATGAAAGATCTGTTTCTCGATCGTATTTTTGAAAAGTCGTAGAAAATCACGAATGTTCTTTCTCCTTCTTCTTTTTATTTTATTCTATTTTATTTTATTTTATTTGAATGCAACTCTATGGCTTTAATACGCAAAGATGGCTTAATCTTTGTCCTCCCTTTTTTTTTTTTTTTCTATTCGTCTTATTTTCCTCCTTTTTTCTTCTAGAATACAATTTACAAGACTTCGGTCAAACTTTCGTTATTCCTTCTTTCTTTCATTTTTTCGAGAAGCAATTCACGGGTCACGAGTTTTCATTCGCGATTTTTAAACGCGAACGAAGATAACGTCGAAGAGATAAAGTTTTTGTTTCTTTTTCTTTTTCCATTTTGATTTTCAAAAAGTGGAAGAAGAGGAGGAGGAGGAGGAGGAGGAGGAGGAAGAAGAAGAAAATAACGAAAACGAAAAAGGAAGTTTGTAGAGTTAGGAGGTTAGTTACGTTAGAAAACAATCGGACTCTATCATAGAGGTGTTGTCCGTAGTGTTCGCGCGTGGCAGCTGGTCAGGCACAGCTGCCCTACCAACCTCGACGCATCCCGAAGGGCCCACGTACATTCTTTTTATTCTTTTTCCTTCTCTCTCTCTCTCTCTCTCTCTCTCTCTCTCTCCTCTCTCTTTCTTTCTTTCTTTCTTTTTTATTTGACTATTTGAAACTCCTTAAAGCGTTAGATGCAGACGCCTATATCGTCCTGCTCTCGTGTACGATAAAAAGAAACGACGTTTCTTTCTCTCACTCACACACACACACATTTCTCATCTCTCTCACACACACACGCACTCTCTCTCTCTCTCTCTCTCTCTCTTTCTCTTGCGTGCACGCGCGCGATTACGTACACATATTTTTACGTAACGTTCATTAAAACGTATGTATGTATAATATTTTTGTTCGCGCTCGCGTGTATATACATGTGTGCGCGTTTCACGTATTATATATGGTATATGTTTGTTGTGCATGCATTATATGTTTCTCCGAATGTACGTAACAACATCGCGTTCGATCGTTTTCTTGGGGGAAATAATTGATTTTCTCCTCTTTTTTTTATTTTTTTCCTTTTTTTCGCAACAATCGGAGAATCGGAGAAGAAAATTTGATTCTTTCTTTCTTTCTTTTTTTTTTTTTTTTTTTTTTTTTTTAATGAAGAGACTCGACGACGATTCCGCGAATCCGTTGTACGTTTCTTCCTTTTCCTTTTTTTCTTCCTTCACTTTTATTTTTGATCGCAATTCGCCTAAACAAATCTCTCCTATGTTAGGATACATACGTGCATCATAACATACGTTACATACACATATAGGTACAATGTTTACACTTTGTTACCACTGCTGATCTTTGCTGTTGATGTAGCTCGGATTTGCAAATAAAATTCGGCATGTGTCGTCCGTACGTGGAATAGATGCGATTGTTTTTAACATTTTTGCTCTATCTTTTTTAGCCATTTTTTTTTTTTCGTTGCTTCCTCCTTCCCAATCCTATAGCTCCCTTCATATCTACGTCCATTCTCGTCCCTCCTAGCCGCCATTTATCTTTTTTCTTCTTCATTTTCTTTACCGTCTTTCTTTCTTTCTTTCTTTCTTAGTATTCGATTCCGCGTCATACGGAAATATAATTTTTACGATTAAACGATAATTTATACTATTATCGTTCATCGATAAAATGAACGATGATAATTCTCGAGAGATATCGATCGTCGCATAATCGAAAAGAATTCACTTTCTCAACGTGTTTTTCCCCTCTTCCCCCTTTCTTCCTTCTTCTTCTGTGCTTTCTTTTTCTTCGGTTTCGTTCTTTCCGTTCCTCCTCCCTTCTATTTTTTTTCCTTTTTATTTTTTTCTTTCTTAGTTTTCTTTGTAGGATAGGTAAGATCGTAAAACACAACCCCGGCCTCGTTTATCTTCTCCTTCGATCGAAGTTGATTTCGTCAATAAAGATTCTGGTTAGCCTTGATCCAATCCATGAGAGAGAGAGAGAGAGAGAAAGAGAGAATGCTCGGAACTCGAGGCAAAAGATCTGAGGGGATATGAGGGACGAGAAAGGACGAGTCGAAGCATAAATTTATCAGGATCCTCCCACCGTCTCTCTCTCTCTCTCTCTCTCTCTCTCTTTCTCTCTCTCTCTATATATATCTATCTATCTCTATCTCTCTATCTCTCTGTTAGTTCGTGTCTCAAGCCTCGACTCTCTTGGTCTTTTCCGTTCGTCGTACGCGGGGTCTGTTCCGGTGATTCATAGTCGTTCAGGCAAACGCGTTAACTCGCGATCGGAGAAGAAAGAAAAGTAACAGTGTAACGGTGAGTGAGTTAGTAAGAGAGAGAGAGAGAGAAAAAAAATAGAGAATAGGGAATCGTTATAAAAGAGAGAGAGAGAGAGAGGATAGATAACGAATGAACGAATGGGAAAGAGAAGGAAGAGAGAGAGAGAGAAAGAAACCGGCTTTCATAGGAAATATCGCGTAGTGAGGAGAACGAGTGTGAGAGAGATAGAAGAAGTAGTATGTGTAAGAGACAGAGAGTGAAAGAGACGCGTTAGAAATCCACGTTTCATCGCGAGAGAGTCGGTATATAGGCGACGCGCGCGTTAAGCAAGCAAGCAAGAGAGAGAGAGAGAGAGAGACGTAGAGTGAAAGATAGATAGAAAGAGACGGATATATATATATATATATATATATATATATATATATATATAGGGAAAGAGACAGAGGATACGTGTACGTTTAGTAAGTATTAGATGGTGGATAGGTAGTAGTAGTAGTGGTAGGTAGGTTGGTAGGAATACAGCCGTGAGGAGTGGGGGCGAGGTGAGGCGGGGCGGAAGAGGAGGGCGGTCGCGCGCGCGGGGATCTCCGTTCTTCGGGCCGTGATTCGTACGTTTCCGTGAATCTTCGGCGGTCGACGCTAGTGGCGCCGGCCGAGGCGTGGCGCTCCTGTCGTCCCGGCCGTTCTCTCGTATTTCTCGCAGTACGCGACGGGACGTTGAGAGCGTTGCGTGTCGAACGAGTCGTTTCCTCTCGCTTTCCTTTTTTTCCGTCTCTCTCTCGGTTTTCAACAACATTAATAATAATAATAATAATAATAATAATAGTTGATAATAGTTAATAATAATATTAATAGTAATAGTAATAATATTATTAATAATAATAATAATTATTATTATAATATATATATAACGCGGGGTACACACTCGCGCGCACATTCTTTATCTATCGAGAAGCCTGGCGCGCGCGCGCGCGGGACCAAAGTTAGAGATCCATTCACGGGTATATAAAAGAAAGAGAGAGAGAGAGAGAGAGTAAGAGAGAGAGAGAGAGAGAGAGAGAGAAAGAATTATTATTTTCGCGTGTTTCCGCGTCGCGTGTTCTTCCTCCCACCGTGTGTGGTAGACCTGTTCTTACTTCTTCCTTTTCCTCTTCTTCCACCCACCGACCCTGCAGACCCATACCAACACCATCACCACCCCCGTCGCGTATTTTTTTTTTTTCGTTCGAACGACCGTACTTTCGATTTTGTTCATTTCGTCGTTCCTTTTTTGTTGTTCCCTCCTTCTTTTTTCCCCTCCTGCCCTCTTGACTCTTTACGGGGTTCTCTCCTTTTTACGTGTTCCCTCTCCCCCCCCTCTCTCTCTCTCGCTCGTATAAATTTTGTTTCGTTTCTCTTATTATTATTATTATCGTCGCGTTGGTGCCTCCTCCTTTGTGTGTGCGTGCGTGCGTGTACGCGTGAGCTTGTGCGCGGCGACGAAAAAGGGGAAAACAAAAACGAAAGAGAGAGAGAGAGAGAAGAAAGAAAAAAGAAAGAGAAATAATTGGAAGATGGAGAGCCCGGAAGGAAGCAAGAGAGGAGAGTAAAAGAGAGAATAAGAAGGATTAAAGAAAAGAAGAGAAGAGATTGATTCGCACGCACGCGCGCGCGCGCGCGCGTGTTTTACCGCCTCGTGTGTGTATAAAATTATATATTTGTGCGTCTTCTTCTTACACGTTCTCATTTGTTCCCCGTTCGTACGTTCGTTCATTCGTTCTTTTCGTTTTGTACGTCGCGGCTCGCGTCGTCCTCCGTCTCCTCTCCTCGGTGTGTTATTGTTGTGTGTTGTTTTTGTTACAACTCGATTTTACCAAGAATTACAATCAATTGCGTGAAAATAGAGAAGAAGAACAAGTGGAAGAAGAGGAGAAGAAGGATATATTATTCTCTTCGTTGCTGTCGGCCACTCAAATAAGTCTTCCTCACGAAATACAAGTCGAAAAAAGGAAACGGTACCACCATTAGTCGTCCGATATTCATATCCTGATGATAATGATGATGATGATAATGATGATGATGATCGTCGTCATCGACAAACCTTCCACGTCGTCATTGGTTCGATCTGGATTCTAACACGTGGTTCCAATCGTGTCCTAGCATCCCTTCTTCCATCCACCCATCAACCACCCCACACACACACACACACAACATCACCACACTCTCTGTTTACCGAGGAAAGGTCTCTCTCTCTCTCTCTCTCTGTGCGTATTAGCGCTGCTGCTTCGATTCGTCCGGTGAGTCATTTTATCATTTTCATTTAAAAAGAAAAAATTCATTTTAATAATAATAATAATAATAATAATAATTGTTGTTGTTGTTGTCGTTGTTATAATTCGTATCAATTCTTTTTTATATTTTATAAATTATTCTCATCCTCCGCCACCTTCTTTTTCTTCTTCGTGCTTCCTATTATTTTCTTTTGTTTTCTTTTCTTACTTGCCATTTTTGTTTTTCTTTATTACTTTTCCTTTTTTTGTTCGTTCGTTAGTCAGAAAATATGCTCTTTCAATTCTCATTGAATTAAGACATTGGGTGGGGGTAGGAGACTGGGAGTGAATGTTTGTAACGATGATTAAGTATAAATCATTGATGGCGGCGCTCTTAAAACAAAACGTTAATCCTTTTTTTTTTCTGCAAACATAATTAACACCGTCGTCGTTATTCTATCCAAAGAGATCCAGTCCTACTCGCGAATAATACTTGCGATATATATATATATATATATATATATATATATATATATATATATATATATATCTATGTGTGTGTGTGTGTAAGTTCACGATTGTAACACACACACACACACATATACACGTATTTACGAGACACAGAGATTCACGAGAGAGATAAAGATAGAATGAGAAAGAGAGAGAAACAAGAAATACGGAAAATTTAATATTCTTTGCGCCCTCCTTTTCTCTTTCTCTCTATTTTCAATCTCTTTTTATATTTTTTCTCTTTTTTCGCGTCACTTTTCTTCCTCCTACTTTTTTTTTTTTACTTTTATATATATATATATATATATATATATCTTTTTTATTTATTATTTATTTTTTTGCTTCCTTTCTCCCTATCACGGACAGAAAATAACAAGAAAATTTGTCGAACGGCGCAAGTTGATATTTCACGTCGTTTCTCTCTCCCTCTCTCTCTCTCTCTCTCTCTCTCTTTTCCATTACTTTTTTTCGTTCTCTTTCGCCTTCGTCTTTTTTCCTTTTATTTTGCTCTCTCATACGTTCTCTCTCTCTCTCTCTCTCTCTCTCTCTCTCTCTCTCTCGTAGTCTATGACGTCTTCGTGCATCGATAACGTAATTTTTTAACTTTATCTATGGGAGGATACCCGCGTCAATTTTTTTTTTAACCGAGATTGCGCGCGCACGATCTTCCTGGACGTACCGAATTTTACGAGTTTAGTAGAAGAAGAAAAGTAAATGAATAAATAAATACATAAAAAAAAAAAAAAAAGGAGGAAAGAAAATCGAGCTTGCACGTCGATATACGAGTTTTTGTAGAAAATAAAAAAATATATAAATAAATAAATAAGGGTTGGAAGAAAGATCGCGCTTGGGCGTCACGAAAGATAATGCTGTTACGATTATAATTGAAAAATAAATGCTGTTATAATTGGAAATAAATGTGAGAGCCGATAGAAAATAATCGATTTATTTCGAAGAAAATATCATTCTCGAAGAATTATATATGCTAGTTTTTAACGTTGATCTTCGTCGCCATCCTCGTCGTTGTCGTCGTCTCGTGTCTCGTTTCGATTTAGAGGAATTATCAAAGAGCAGTCAGACGAAGATATATATATATATATATATATATATATATATATATATATGATATGTATGTATATCATATCATGTATAATACATACATATATATACACACGCATATCGACATACGTACGAGAGTATGTAGGGAGTTCATGTATTTTAAGACACAAATAGACGAAACGTAAGCGATCTCTCTCTCTCTCGTTCTCTGTGCTTCGGATGATGGAGAGAGGAGGGAGGGAGAGGGAGAGAGGAGAGAGAGAGAGAGAGAGAGAGAGGTGCTTTGGGACGGACGTTCTCTTTTCCGGACGGCGTCGGCGCGACGCCTTTCTCAAAGTGGACGACGACGACGACGACGACGACGACGACGACGACGACGTTGAACGACGACACCTTGGCGTCTTCCGATTGCTTTTTTATTTTTTTACAAGGCTACACAACAACGCCTAGTTTTTTTCTTCTTATTTTCATAATTATTCTTTTCTTTCTTTTCTCTTTTTTCCTTAATTTTTATCCTTATTCTTGTTCTTGTTCTTATTCTTATTCAAGAGTACTTCGGCCATTGTTGTTGGTCTGTTATCCGTCCGTTCGTCCATACGTTTGTGTATGTATGCATGTATTTATGTATGTATGTATGTATATGTGTATATGTAAATATTCGCCGAGAGGAAATCGTGTTTCTCCAGCATTATTTCTCGAGCGTGATTCATGGTAAAATATTGTTACCGCTGTGCGTTAACTTGCGTGAAAGGCGCGAATAAGGCGATTTCTTCCCCCACTTCTCTCTCTCTCTCTCTCTCTCTCTATCTATCTATCTATCTCTATGTGTGTGCGTATACATACATACATACATACATCATATACATACATCATACATACATACATACATATATATATATCTTTTTATCCATATCTTTTATCTGTATCTCACTCTCGAATATATTTCTATACTCGATCGGTAAATCTCCGAGATTCGACGAATCGAGCCGATCGGAACCGATTCCATAAAAACTTTTTTCAGTAGCGTACACACATAACCTCTTTCTCTTTCTCGTCTTCGTACCGGCGCGGCGTGCGCCTGTCTGCTGCTGCTGTGACCGTCACCGAGCCGAAGTGTATATATATATATATATATATATATATATATATATATATATGTAATACGTGTGCACATATATATGTATGTGGTGTACGTCCTATGTGTGTTGTGTTGCGCGCGCGTGTTATATGTGTGTTCGTACGTGTAGTACGCTTTCATTCGAAGATATAAGCTGCCGCCGCCGCCGACACGGACACGCTACAAAAATATCGCCGACCGACCGACCGACCGCCTTCTCGAAATCACCCGGAGAAACGCGGAACGAGCCGAGCGCGAGAGAAAGAGAGAGTGAGAGAGAGAGAGAGAGAGAGAGAGAGAGAGAGAGAGAGAGAAAGAGAGAGAGAGAGAGTTCGCGGACGAACGAGAAGGAGGGAGAAGGACGCACATATAGGAAGAAAGTGGGGGGAGTGAGACGGCGACGGCGACGACGATGATACGAGTATACTATGTTACGACTACGACTAACTATATAACTATGACGGCTCTCCTCTGTCGACGGCCATTGTTGGTTCTTTTATATATTCTCCTTCTTCCTCTTTTCTTTTTTTATCCCTTTTTCTTTTTCGTTCGATGGCGACGATCGTGGAATCGCCCGGAATCTTCGATGGTAGAGCAAAATCGTTTCACTGCCAATAATACTCTCTCTCTCTCTCTCTCTCTCTCTCTTTCCTTCTCTCGGTAAGACTGTGACCCCTCGCCAAGATGGTCTCTCTCTCTCTCTCTCCTTTCTCTCTTTTCTCTCTTTCCCTCTTTCAATCTACACGTTCGTATACACGTATGGTATAGGTTTTTGGTCTCTCTTTCTTTCCTTCTTTATAACCCTATCACTATATCTCAATATATTTCTCTTTCTCTCGTAAACGAGGAATACGGCCAGAGTTTCACCATATACGCATATATACACACACAGTATATATATATATATTATACGACGCACAAGCACGCACGCATGTCGCACTCATACGTTTTCGTGCATGTTGCAAGTGACTTGTTTACATCCGCTTTCGTTACTTTTTTTTCTATAGGATGATGATGACGATGATGACGATGACGATGACGATGGCGGCATAGAGCGACGGGCGGGTGGTCTCCGCGCCATTGAGAGAGAGAAAGAGAGAGAGAGAGAGAAAGTTTGAAAGAGATAATAGCAAAATGGCGCGTCGTTCTCGTAATGTGTACAGAATGATATCCTATATATATATAATATATATATATATATATATATATATATATATATATATATATAATCCTATTGTAGATTTAGAGTTGCGGTTTTATCGTGCGAAATAATAATAATAATAATAATAATAATAATAATAATAATAATAATAATAATAATAATAATAAATGAGTGTCGAACAACTTCAGTACGAACTATATATATATATATATATATATATATATATATATATATATATATATATATTTATAGACAATCATATAAAATATTATTATTTTCTTCTTTCGATCAGTTTTCATCCACCCCCTTTTACGTTAGAATAAAATACGTTTTCTTTCAATACGCCTTCTTTTTTCTTTTTTACAGGCTTTTCGAAAAGTTTCCGCAAAACGGGAACAACGAAATATATCATAAATCTCATTGTGGCTGCGCTAGATAAAGAGCGAAAGAGAGAGAAAGAGAGAAAGGTTGCACAGGGGTGATGGGTGGGATCGGACGGGGTGGAGTGGAGTGGTGGTAGAGGAGTGAGTTAGAGAGAGAGAGTGAGAGAGAGAGAGGGGTGGAAGAGTTAAAAGGTTTTTTTCGAAGCGACAATTTTTTTCCACGCTTTCCACCTCGTGGTCTTCGTAGTCGTAGTCTCGTAGTCCTGTTCGATCGAACAAGCTGGGCAATAACGGCATCCCACGCTCACATTTACACAGACATACGTACGTATTACACTCTCTCTTTCTCTCTCTCTCTTTCTCTTTCTTTATTTCTCCTCTTTGCGCCGTACAGGCGTCGCCTAGTGACGTTCCGACGACGATTTCCGTGCTAATCTATCTATCTATCTATCCATCTATTTGTCTATCTTTCTTTCTCTCTCTCTCTCTCTTTCTCTCTCTTTGTAGCGTGCCTGCCGAACGTGTAAAGGAGAGAAAGAGAAAGAGAAAGAGAAAGGGTGAGAGGGAGTGGAGAGGGAGAGAGAGATATCGGCGTATACGTAGAACACACTATTTAGGTCAGTGTTTTCAAAGTTTCGTCGGCTACGAGGCACGAATCTAACACAGATATCTGTTCCTCCATTATTATTATTATTATTATTATTATTATTATTATTATTATTATTATTATTATTATTATTATTATTATTATTGTTATTATTGTTATTCGTTATTTTCGTAACCATATTTCGAGATTTCTAAAGACATATCCGTGAAAAACGTATATCATATATTTCATTCTTTATTTATTTATATATATATATATATATATATATATATATATATATAATATCAAATTTTTGATAATTTATAAAGTCAAATTTATACAGATTTTAACCTTATTGTTATGATTTTTCTGTTCTCTTCCTTCCTTCCATTTCTTTCTTTCTTTCTTTTTTTTTTCTCTCATTATTAGATATTATTATTCTTTTCGTTTTACATTCGATTCGATCGCTTTATAACGTCAATCAAGACAACAACGACGACGAGTGTATCGGAAAGGTAAAAAGAAAAAACATAAAGTAATAATAACAAAATGAAAACATCCGAAGGACTAATCCCCCTCTCTTTCTTTCTCTCTATTTTTTTCTCGCGGACGTAGGCAAAATTCAGTACGACTACTACGGCGTGTTATGTATTTGATCGATATTTCTCATTTGGATATCGTCATCCAAGTCGGCAGGGTCTCCTTCTCCTCGGCTTTCTCGAGATATTTTAGTTCTCTCTATCTCTTTCTTTCTCTCTTTCGTTCTCGTCCTCTCTCCCCACTTTTGTCTGATTTCGTCGTCTCTTCATCGTACTTTACGAATCGCCTAAAATTATCCCGGGACAGTCCATGTTCTGTTTCATCCCTCATCATAGTCTTCTCGTCTTCATCTTCATCTTCATCCTTATCGTCTTTATCATCATCGTCATCGAATCGCATAGAGAAAGATAGAACAAAAAAAGATTGCGATAAATATATATTTATACATACATACATACATACATACATACATACATACATATATCCATACATACATACATACATACATATATATATATACACACACACTATTATGTACGTTCTAAATCGTTAAGTATCGTCGTATTACATTTTCTCCTCCGGGTTATACATACGTACATAATATATACGTACGTATGAACATATATATATATATATGTGTGTTTGTGTCTATATGTATATGTGTGTGTATATATATATATAGGTTGCCGCCTTCACCATTAACAATTGGCTTTAAGAGACACTTGTTGCTTCGCGAGAGAGATGGGTTTCTCTCTCTAGGCCTAAAGGCGAATAGGCGCGTGTTCGGCGACGAGAGAGGCAGGCCCGTACCAACGAACGAATCGAAAACGGGCGACTATACTCGATACTAGTTCGAGTACGATACGATACGATACGATACGAGTACGGTAATGGCTCGATTCGAGTCAGCTGGTGGTGGTGTACGTATGATTCCATTAGAATCGTCTCGATTCGATTCGATTCGATTCTATTCGATTTTTATCTTCATTTATTTAATTTCTTCTCTTCTCTTTTCTTTTCTTTTCTTTTATTTTTTTATTTTTTTTTTTTTTTTAATCCGAACACCAAACGTTCGTTCGTTTCATTCATTCAATTTTTATTTTTTTTTTTTTCATTCTATTTCTTTTTCTTCTATAAGACGGACACTCGAACAAAATCGAGAATGTTTTTGCGCGATCGGTGTTGTTGATAAGGAATTCAAAAATAAAAAAATAAAAGACGCAGCAGACGCATCACACACACGCGCGCACACACGTAACACAGCGAGGAAGAAAAAAATAGAGACGAGCGAACGAAAAAAATAAAAATAAAAAACGAAGAAGAAGAAGAAGAAGAAGAAGAAGGAGCAGCTCGAAAGACTCGATAATATTTCTCGAGAACTATCTAAATGAAGAACAACTACCAACTTCCGTGGGAGAGAGAGAGACAAGCTTCGGTTATTGTCGAGTGATTCAGCATAATCTTTGTAGAGAGAAAGAGATAGATAGATAGATAGATAGGTAGATATGTAGATATGTAGATAGATAGATAGATAGATAGATAGATAGTGAGAGAGATAGAGAAAGAAAGAAAGAAAGAGAGAGAGTTAATCGACGGAGCATTGCGATACGATAAGTGGACGCGCACTGTTTTGAAATCTATCGTCGGTTATCGTTAAAGTAGGAGAGAGTGAGAGAGAATTTCTTCTCGAGAGAAAGAGAGAAAGGGGGAAGTAAAGGGAAAGGCAAAAATTCCGACATTAATTATTGTACCGATCTCGATGTAATAAAAAGTGTATCGAACCAATCGAAAATGGAATTACGTACGTACGTACGTGTGTGTGTGTGTGTTTGTTGCTTGGCGACGAGTTAAAAGCAAACAGCAGAGACGTATAAATTCATCGACAAGGAGAGAGAAAGAGAGGAGAGAGAGAGAGAGAGAGAGAGAGAGAGAGAGAGAGAGAGAGAGAGAGAGAGAGAGAGAGAGAGAAAGAGAGAAAGAACGGTGTAGACATTATGTGTCGTGTGTTTCTCCTCCTTCGTAATAAAGCCCGAGCAGGCAAATGGTTTTCGTGTAGATTCGCCGTTATGCTCGTTGGAAGTAGGAGTAGGAGGAGGAGGAGGAGGAGGAGGAGGAAGAGGAAAAGGAAGAGGAAGAGGAGGAGGAGGAGGACCCACCGCCGTCATTACCACCAACGCCGATTCGTTATTAAAATTTATCGAGCAAGAAATATATATTCGGTCAAGGTCCGCTTTGATTATTATCATTGATTATTATCATTTCAAAGTCGTCATCGTCGTCATCCTCGTCGTAGTCGTCAAGTATAGTTTTTGTTACGAGAGAAAAAAAATTCTCCTTTCTATATATATATATATTTATATTATAATAAATATATATATATATATATTTCTCGTTTCTTTTTTCGTCCCCCGTTTTATTTTTTTTTTTTTTTTTAATTTTTAACGCACCCGCACATTTATATATGCGTGTATAGACATATATACGATCGAATTTATATTGTAGCATTGAATTTAGTATTATTATGCAGGCAGAGTTGCATCCGTGTCCGTAGTAATCTCTGACGTATCTTTTATGGCCGTTGACATCGAGGAGAACGTGAGAAACGTTTTTCTACTTCGTTCTACTCGTAGGTATGAAAGAAGAGAAGAGAAAGATAGATAGATAGATAAATAGATAGATAGATGGATAGATAGATAGATAGAGAGAGGAAGAATTATCAAAGAATACGCGGAAACGTTAACGCGTTATGACGAGTCGAGAGACGAAAATTCCACCCACCCACCCTCTATCCCTATCCCAAGCAATCGTCGACTTACCCCAATTAAAATGCGGCATCCTTTTCTTTATTTTTCTTCTTCTGTTTCTGATTGTTCTTCTCTTTCTTCTCCTTAATTGATCGTTCATTTGCTATACACGATTGCAGATAGAAGTTTCTAAAAATCTTCTTCCTCTTATTATTATTATTATTATTATTATTATTATTATTATTATTATTATTATTTATTTTCGTTTTTTTTTTAATATATCTTACGCACATAATGTACAAAGCTAAACTTTTAAGTTAAACTTTTCGAAAATTAGCGATCGACGGGCTTCGCCATCGTTGATCTTATACTTAATGGAAAAAATTAAAAAAAAAAAAAATGAAGGGAGAAAAAGAGAGAGAGAGAGAGAGAGAGAGAGAGTGATAGCGACAGTGATCACATCAAATTCTTTCGGTATTAATCTTCAAGAAAATTTTGCCGATTATTTCTTCTCGTGGCGTTTCTTTCAAGTGTCGATTCATCACCACAGCGCCACCTTCTTCCCGTACGCTATCCTTTGCTCTCTCTCTCTCTCTCTCCCTCTCTCTCCCTTTTTTTTCTTTTTCTTTTTCTTTTTCTTTTACTTTTACTCTCCCCCTTTCCTTCTCGTTCTTCCACGAATCGACCGGAAATCGCTGTCGCGCGCGCGCACGCTCCTTCCCGCGCGTTTCTGAAACCGCCACGTGCACTGCCTTACGAGATTATAACTAACGCGCTCTCCATCTTGAAGAAATAATCTCTGTTACAAGTTTTAGGAGGGTAAACCTCCTCCTCCTCCTCCTCCTCCTCCTCCTCCTCCTCCTCCTCCTTCCTAAAGCAGCCAGTTAAAATCTATTCCGAATATTTCGTTCCCTTCGCAGGATCATTTTACGTCTCGTCGTTGTCAAAGAGAACGCATTCTCTTTGAAGGATAAAAATTAAAAAAGAAAAAAAAAATACCAAACAAACAAACAAACAAACAGATAAATAAAATAAAATAAAATAATCATGATACGGATAATAATTTAAAGAGAACTTATACGCCAGAGTTAAAAAATAAAAAAAAAAAAAAAAAGAGACTAAAGGGAATACGAAGAACTAAAAAAAAAAAAAAATTATTCGTTTTTTGAAATCGAACGAACTCTTAAACGACCCTCTCCTATTGGTGTTTCACTCTTTTTCTATCTCTCTTTCTCTCTCGTATACAGTAACCAACGACGACGACGACGACAGTTCACTCGCCATTATCGGACTTCAAATACATATACGTATGTACGTACATACGCGATTGCTTTTCTCCTATCTCTTCGGAAAACAACACTCTCTCTCTCTCTCTCTCTCTCTCCCAGTTGAAAACGGAAAGTTATGTTTAAATATAAAGTTGACTGTTTAATAGAGAACATATGTACGCACGCACACGCACGCACGCACGCACACACATGCACATATATGCAAGTATATTCGTGGTTAGACTTGCGTGTGTTGTGTTAGCGTTCATAATTGAATTCTCGTTTTATGTTTTAATCTTCTTTAACCTAATTTGTTCTTTAGTTTTTTATTTTCTCTCTCTCTCTCTCTCTCTCTCTCTCTCTTTATATATATATATATATATACATACATTATACATATAAATATTTCTTTGTTTCGTTTGATACTCGCAAAGAAAGAAACGAAAAACAAAAAAAAAAAAAAGAAAGAAAAAGAAAATTACGCAATGTGAAAATTATAGATCGTTAACTCGTATCATTTATATTAAAACAAAAATCTCTCTCTCTCTCTCTCTTTTTTTTGGTCTTTTCTTTCTTTTCTTTTTTTTTTTCTCTTTTTAACTTGAACAGGACAATTATACAATACAAATATCCATACCGACGCAATTTACCCTACGCGCGCGTGTACGATTTTTCTTTTTTTTGTTTTCGTTTTTAGAATTCGAAACGAACGACCGATCTCTCGAATACGAAATAACAATTAATACCCGATTTAATCGTACCGTTCGATCCTATCGTATCGTTCGATCTTTGGTATCCAATCTGAATAGATATTTCCTTTTTTTTTTTTTTTTTCTTTTTTTATAGTTTTCTTTTTTCATCTTTCCTTTCTCCGCCCACCACCCTCGAAACATTTCTATGCGAACAATTTGAAATATTAATGATTATTTCCTCTTTCCTTTATCCGTTCTTTTTGACGATACGATCCGCGAAAAATAAAGAAAAAAAAAAAAAAGAAAGAAAGGAAGAAACTACGATTGGGGGGAAAAAGGAAGAAGGAAGAAAAAGGAAGAAAAGAAAAGAAAAAAAACGAACAGGAAGAAAAAAGAAAATTTCACGGTTCGGTTTTATAGAGAAACTTTCCGTCGCGGGTCACGCGTTGACTTCCCGAAGGTGATGATGGCGGGGTTGGGGGGATGTTGAATTGGGTTTGGGGGAGGGGTGGTGTTACGATTTTGCAATCGGTTGTGTTTCATTTGAACGATTCTATTTACATAGAATCGAGAGAGTATATATATATATATATATATATATATATATATATCCATTTTTAAATTCGACCGGAAGAACCTTTTTTCCTCGTGTGTTCTAATGTCTCGCTTAGCCGGTTAACTAGCTAGAGCTAGAGCTAGAGCTAGAGCTAGAGCTAGAGCTAGAGCTTAGCTTAGCTAGTCAAGCAGCCAACTAGAAAGCAAGCAAGCAAGCGAACGAACAAGCAAGCGAGCGAACGAGCGAACGAGCGAGCAACACAACGAGCGTTTGTAACTTGTAATTTGCGATTGTGAGAAAAAGAACGGACGGCCTCTCTCTCTCTCTCTCTCTCTCTCTCTCTCTCTCTCTCTCTCTCTGTCTCTGTCTCTGTCTCTGTCTCTGTCTCTGTCTGTCTGTGTACGTACGTACGTACATACCCGATGCGATTTATGAAGAACTCGCTCGCTCGTGCGCGAAGTCGCTTAAGCAAACAGGTTTACGCAGGTTAAGCAGGTGCAATGACCGCGTAAAGGTTGCTTAAAAATATCTCGACACCATCGGCTGCCTCGTCCTCCGCCGTTGTATTCAAAGTCTCTCTCTCTCTCTCTCTCTCTCTCTCTCTCTTTCTCTCTCTCTCTGTCTCTTCTGTCGCGCGCGCGCGCGTTAGATCGATATACATATATCGAGCAAGGTCTTTGATTCCGATAATCATTATCATCATCATCATTTTATGCTTCGAAAATGTAAAACAAAAAAATATTTTTTTTCTCCTTTCTCTCTCTCTCTCTCTCTCTGTCTCTCTCTCTCTTTTGTATTCCTTCGATTTCGAAGGATAATAAATCTCGCGATAATAAATTATATATATATATATATATATGCACACACACATACACACGTATTATATATAAAAGTTTTTCGTAGAAATGTATGTAGGGGTTATCGTTTTTTGATTTCCCACGGTCGTTCGATGTATTTTCTTTTTCTCTTCTAATATTTTTTGTTTGTTTGTTTTATTTGTATTTCTTTTTTTATTTTTATTTTTTTTTTTTTATTTTTTCTTCCTCTACGTAACGTTATCGCACGTAATTATAATGCGCGTGTGTAAGTGTGTGAAACGCCGATCGAGCAAGCGAACGCATATACATATATGTTCATACGTATATAGTCCTACGGAGTATGTATTTATACGCACATACACATATTTATATACATACGTGTTTTGTTGTATATATATAGTTATGCGAAACAAGATCGGGATCGAAATTATCTCTCGTACAAAGTCGTAAGTCTATCGACTTTCGCTCGATACGGTTTATGATAAATGAGGATAATAAAAAAGAAGAAAAGAGAAATATAGATTGATAGAGAGAGAGAGAGAGAGGGGGAGAGAGGGAGAGAGGGAGAGAAGAAGAAGAAAAAGATTAGGCGTCTATCATAATACCAAAGAGTCGTTCGAGAGGAAAATTACCCGACAAGAATTCGTCAACAATTTTGCGAACACCGAGAGAGAAAAATATACATATATATATATGTATGTATGTATGTATATGTATATGTATATGTATATGTATTGTACGACTTTTAGCAAGTTGGATTCCTCGCGCACTGTGTTCCATTGATATTATATAGCTTTCAGCGAGGCGTTTAGGCACGCGCACAAATTAGAACGTTTAGAACGTTGACAGACCAATCCACCCGATGAGATACGTCGATCACTGCATAAGATCGCGTTATTATTCTAATATACTTATGTAAAAGCTGGTATTGATTTATTTGTTTATTAATTAATTAATTAATTTATTTATTTTTTATTTTGTTTTATCTTTACGTTCGATTAATTTTTTTTCCCTCTTCAATTCGACGTTCAACTCTTCGTTCGTTCGATTTTGTTTTTTATTTTTATTGTATTCCTTTGTTAACTGTTGTTTTTGTTCTAAATAGTGGTAGGAGTTCTTATTGAATATATATATATGTGTGTGTGTGTGTGTGTGTCTTAAATTATATTACAATTAAAAAGAAATATTTCGTTTGGAAATGTAAAGGGAATGTTTTATAAATTTTATAAAGGAATCGTTTAGGGATCACTGTTTGCACGACTTTTCTTGTTTCCTTTTCTTTTTATCTCCTCTTCTCTGTTCTCTCGTTTCTTTTTTTTTTTTTCTTTTTTTTTTTCGATCTTACGGCCAGTAAAGAATATAAATGCTGTTAAGGTTCGACGATCCATTTCCGAGAAATACACACGCGCACGCAAACGTACACGTACACACCCTGTATGTAGTGTGTAATATTTAGAGCATAATATCACAATTTACATACACACACACACACACACACGCATATATATATATATATATATATATATATATATACATTTGTAAAAATAAAATAGAATGAAATAAAAGTAATCGCAATAATATTTCTACTCTGTTAAATTTTGATAACGCGATAACGGCGCAGGATATAACATTAGCTTTGCATATAATATAATGCATATAATAAACGTATATATCGCGTACCTATGCATTATATTATTCGTTCCATTTTTTAAAAGAAGATATATATATATATATATATATTTCTTTTTTCTCTATTCCCATTTTCGCGCATTGACTATATCGTTTTTTTATCTTTTGTTTTCGAGTGCGAGCTGGACTCGTACACAAAAAAAAAAAAAACAAATAGGCATAAAAAAACAACATTCCGCTTCCTTCCAAGGATCCAACGATCATCGGCATGCTGCTGCTGAGTTCGTTCATTCATCCCGAGTGCCTAATGAGAAGCAGCTTGTTTCTCTCTCTTTCTCTCTTATTCTCTCTCTCTCTCTCTCTCTCTCTCTCTCTTTATCTCTCTCTCTCTCTCTCTTTTTCTCTTTTACACGAAGGAGAATTACGGAGATAAGGGAGTGTGGATGGTGGCAGAGGACAGCGGAGAGAAGAGGGACCGACGGGGTTGGGGGAAGGGTTTGGGGAGGGGGTTGGGGAGGGGGTTGGGAGAGCACGCAAATGCGCATACAAGTGAGAGAGTGTGTGTTTAACATTATCATTTTAAGCTGACCGCGTCAAAACTGGCGCTCTCATTGCCTTCTTCATCGCGTCGTTTATCGTACTTTTGCCAACAAAAAGAAAACAAAAAAAAACCTTTTCTCTTTTCTCTCTCTCTCTCTCTCTCTCTCTCTCTCTCTCTCTCTCTCTCTCTCTCTCTCTCTCTCTCTCTCTCTACGAACGGACTCTCCTCCCGATCATTTATTAATCATCCTCTCATTGTTATTCGAATGAAATTCGAAGAAAACAAAAAGTTTGTTTTTTATCCATCCCGATTGGATTAATATTTTACGACAGTGTAGTGTAGTGTAGTGTAGTGTTCATTCTGACGTTTAAAAGAGATCGTTACACAGTTCATTTTAACGCGAAACATTTTGAAACACGTCCCTTTGTCCTCTGCGTTGTTCACTTCTCTTTTTGCATCGTTCAATAAAATATTTCTTTTCTTTTGTTTCTTCTTTTTTTTTTCTTTTTTTTTTTTAATTACAATTTTTCGACGGCCAAGCTCGTTGAGAAATTTGTAGCGCAATGGAGGAGTGAGAGAGAGAGAGAGGGCGGGAGGGAGAGGGTCGGGGTGGGTGGGATGGCGGATGATATATATTTCAGTGATCAAATATCAAACAGAGAAAGGGGGAGAGGTATTGTTAGAAAAAAAGGAGGTAAAAAGTATTCCCGAAGAGTTTAATATTCGTACTATTACTATTACTATTTACTACTACTACTTTCTCCCTCTCCCTCTCCCTCTCCTCTCTCGTAATACTCGTCCGTATACATATATACTCCTCGTATATACTCGTCGCGTGTGTATATACTCGTGTGCTCGGTAGAACTTGTAGCCTATGTGTGTCAATATTAACGATATCATACCCCTCGCCTTATCTCTGCGACTCGCCGCGATAGACCGGCATGAATTTTTCCTGCGTGCATGGGTGCATTGGTGCATTGGGGCATGCGTGCATGCATACGCACTCGTCCATTGCGCGATATATAATCCTATAATACCACTGTTAATACTATTATTACTACTACTATTATTTACTACCATCACAATGCAATTTTATTCGTATGCATAATACTATCACGAACGTTGTCGAAGCTATATCAAAAATCATTTTCATAACGTATCGCTATCTCTCTTTCTCTCTTTTCTCTCTCTCTCTCTCTCTCTCTCTCTCTCTCTCTGTCTCTGTCTCTCTCAATGTCTGTCTATTTCTCTTTTATCCACGTTCGCGCACCTGCCACACTTCGATTGCGATAAATCGAGGTTAATGGTACAAATCCAACAAATCGATATTTCTTTGTACGCGCGTGCTGTTTTGCCTGCGTGCTCTCTCTCTCTCTCTCTCTTTCTCTCTCTTTTTCTCTCTCTGTGTGTGTGTATGTGTGTGTATTAAAAGCGACGTTCGCATAAACGTGTCGCGCGCCTCGTTGTATCTCTAAAGCGTAAAAAAAATTTTTTTTATCGATGAAAGCAAACGCATAAAAAATGAACCAATAAAACATTAATGGAAAATAACGTAAAAAACGAAAGAGCGCAAAGGTCACGACTTTGAGGGTAGTTCAAAAAAGAAAAAAAAAAATGAAGAAAACAAAGAAAACAAAAATGACATCGCATCGGATTTTTTGCGAACGTGTGTTTGTCCGAACGAAATTTGTTTTCTTTTTCTGTTCTTTTTTTTTTTATTTTGGTCGATTAAAAAGAACCGTGCGAGTTAAAAAAATCCTCTTTCGGGGATAAACAATGTAACGTCGATTAAACGTTCGATTGTAATGAAATAATATTAGAATATATTAAAAGCGTTAGCAACATTTTAATTTAATTTAATTTAATTTAATTTAATTTAATTTAATTTAATTTAATTTAATTAAAAAGAAAACGAAAAGGAAAGAAAAAATGAAACTCCACGTAGAAAACGCGTATTACATTAAATCGAAAAAGTGTGTTAATGGGAGCAAGGAAAGGATAAAAAAGGAATCAAAAAGAAAAAAAAAAGAGAAAGAAAAAAAGAAAATCAAAACAAGAAAAAAACTAGATCGAGAGCGAAGCAAACAAAATTTTCTCGACGTCGCGCATAGTTTTTTGGCGCCCATTCACACGGATTCCGTATCGCAACGAAGAGAAACGTGAACACACACACACACACACACACAGAAAAAGAGAAAGAGAAAGAATGAGAGGGATGGTGGGTAGGGGTAGAGAAAGGGAGATCGCACGTGGTGCATTGTAAATGTATGCATATATGCGTGTCCTGTGTGTGTGCGTGTGACGTGTGGGTGGGTGTAGGAGGGATTGCAGCAGGAATGAGAATCATTTTGGATTGTGCTTTCACTGTTTTTCTTTTTCGTTTGAATATCTTCCTTCTCTTAATATATATATATATATATCTCTTTCTCGTTCGTGCATACAAGATTTTTTTTTGGTTGAAAAAAAAGGAACAAAAAAAAAAAGAAAAGAAAAGCAAGAAAGAAAAAAATTGTGGCGAATAAAAGCGCCCTACGTGTGTTGTTTTCTTTCCTAATATTTTTCTTGTTTCTTCTTCTTCTTCTTCTTCTTTTTCATTTTTCTTTTTATTTTCTCTCTTTTTCTTTTTTTTTTTTTGCGCGCGTCTCGCTTTGTCTTTAATCCTTCGCCCCGGTGCCGTTGTGGAGAGAGAGTGTGTGTGTTTGTGTGTGTGTGCGCGCTACCCACGCGGGCGACACTTTCCCTTTTCAAAATCGATTTTGGCGCCGTCGCGTTGAACGACGTGGAGCGGCGCGATTCAAACGAATGAGAAAGAGTGACAGACGGAGACAGACAGAGAGAGAAAGAGTGTGTATGCGTGTGCGTGTGTGGGTGTGGGTATGTATGAGAGAAAGAGTGAGAGTAAGGAGAGAGCGAGAGAGAGAGAGAGAGAGAGAGAGAAATATGTCGCCGCTCATCATGTACTTCGGCCCAGGGCTGTATCCGTTCGATCTGACACCCCCTCCCCTAATACACACACACACACACACACACATGTACACGTACACGTACACGTACACGTAAAGTTCAATGAAATGGAGCTACAATAACAACAACGATGATAATAAATAATAGCAATGGTATAATAAACGACGAAGGATATGAACGGGTAAAAATGTGACCAGAGCACCAATTTGAAATTTTACCGACGCGTCCGTGAATAAGAAGGGTGTTAAGGGAGGGGGAGGGAAGGAGGATAAGGAAGAGGAGGAGGAGGAAGAGGAGGAGATGCGTGTATCCTTCCGTTTAAAATCGTAAAATTAACGACGTCTCACGATCAATCTCGTTGGTCGAATTATAATACAGAGTGAAGGCGGCGCGCAACAACGACTTTTCGAACGAGATCAACTGGGTCAGCGTGAGCGCGCGCGCGCGCGCGTTATTTCGAGAACGGGAAGAGAGAGAGAGAGGAGGGGGAGGGAGAGAGAGAATAAGAATATATCGTTAAGGTTTCTCTCGTTTTTTTGGTGTGTGTTAAACTTGGCGCCACCGATCGGGGCAAAATAATAGAAGTGGAATGGAGGGGGAGAGAGAGAGAGAGAGAGAGATAGAGAGAGGAAGAGTAAAGATAGGAAGAATAAAAAGAGAAGGAAATAATAGCTCGAAGAAGGTCAAGGGACTGGATAGAAGAGAGAGAGCTGGACTAATTATCTTAGTCGGCCACCCCTCACCACCACCACCACCCTCCCCACTCCATTCA
>OU964985.1:2697949-2702949 GCA_918808275.2 Dolichovespula sylvestris | reverse complement strand
TTTATTCGTCCGTTTTGTATTTTTCTTTTTCTTTTTTTTGTACGATCGTTTTTCGTATTACGATCTTGATATCGATTTTAATCGTATTAAAAAGAAAAAAAAGAAACAGTAAATGCGACGACGAATCTCGCACGAAAACTTTGAAAAAAGTTACACCGGATATTTGTTTTACGTTTTAATAATATTTTATAAATTTATATATAAATACATTTGTTACGTAAGGATCGTGTGTATTGAAAATTTTTGAATCTGTGATTAGTGCTTGCAAAGCCCCCACCCTCTTTCCCCTTGAACCCCCCATTTTATTTTTTACTTTCACGTTGCTTAAACGAAGTTATAAAATTCTTTCATATTTCATTTTCGCATTCTTTTAATCATTGTCATTAAAACTCTGTTTATAATTCCTATAGTTTCATCGATTCATTATCCGTGCCGACGAAGGAGAATAGATTCGCGATGACGAATAAATAAATAGAAAAAGAGAAAAGAGAAATAATTAAAAAAAGAAAGAGGAAGAAATTCCGATAACTCGAAAACGATCGACGAATGGAATTACGGTGTTTTGTACGTCTTGTTCGAATTCCTCTCTCTTTTCAATTTTTTATTTATTTATTTATTTCTTTTTTTTTTTCATTTTATCGTTCATACGCGTCGAACCAAACTCGCCTTAAAAATATTATCCCTCCGACCTCCCCTTGCCACAGTTTCCGATAAAACAATGCTGCCATCCATCCTTTGTACGTACGAGCGAGAGTAATCATTTTTTTTTTCTTTTCTTTTTTTTTTTCTTTTTCTTTTTCCTTTCTACCTTTCTTTCCCATCGTCGTACCCAAACGGTAGGGGGGGGGGGGGGGTGGAAGACGAAATAATATAAAGTTCATTTTCTATCGCGTCACTATTCTTTTTTTTTCTTTTTCTTTTTTCTTTTTTAATTTTTACAGGGCTGTGAACCAATTTAATGGCTATGAGTACGAGGGTAACTCGTTAAAGGTGGAAATGTCTTCGGCTGAAAGCCGACGAAGAGGCCGCAGCCAGCGCGGCGGCGTTGCGTTTTCCGGTCTACCGGGATCCGGCCGACAGACGGACTTCCCGCTTCGTATTTTGGTCCAGTCTGACATGGTCGGGGCGATTATCGGTCGTCAGGGTTCGACGATACGTCATATTACTCAGATGACGCGGGCTCGGGTCGACGTTCACCGTAAAGACAACGTTGGCTCCGTAGAGAAGGCAATAACGATTTACGGCAATCCAGATAATTGTACGAACGCGTGCAAGAAGATCCTAGAGGTTATGCAACAGGAGGCAATGAACACGAACAAGGGGTGAGTTCAAAAAAAAAAAAAATAAAAGAAAGAAAAACGAGCAAGAAAATTTCACTCTCTCTCTCTCTCTCTCTCTCTCTCTCTTTTTTTTTTTTATTCTTTACATCTGCGAAGTTTTTTAGATCACGATTTGACGTGCATAATTCTTATAAATTCATCATCGTTATTATTATTATTTTTTTTTTTGGAGATTGATTGATTGATTTATTTATTTCGTTTTTTTTTTTTGCAGTGAGATTATCCTAAAGATTTTGGCGCACAATAACCTTATCGGACGTATCATCGGTAAAGGTGGTAACACGATCAAGAGGATCATGCAGGACACAGATACGAAGATAACAGTTAGCAGCATCAACGATATCAATAGTTTTAATCTCGAGCGGATTATCACGGTTAAGGGTACTATTGAGAACATGAGCAAAGCCGAATCGATGATATCGAGCAAATTACGTCAGAGCTACGAGAATGACTTGCAGGCAATGGCGGTAAGTGAATATGATAATTTAAGAGAGAAAGAGAAAGAGAAAAGAAAAGGTAGAAGGACAAACAAAAAATATATATATATATATATATACTGGGTCGTCCTGAAAATTCGTGTATATTTTGAAACGCAGAGGATTTAAATTTTACTACACGTTTATTAAATTATTATTATTATTATTATTATTATTATTATTATTATTAAAATATTATCGGCAAGTATTTTCTTCACGACCCACAATGTATATATATATATATATATACTGTTATACGATAAAAAAAAATCAATTATAATCGTTAACACAAAAATGTATCTGATATTTATATACATATATCTATGTGTGTGTGTGTGCGCGCGCGCGTGCCGTACGTAACTAAATTATGTTTCGCGCAGCCTCAAAGCATGATGTTCCCTGGATTACATCCAATGGCTATGATGTCCACCGCCGGCATGGGATATAGCTCGCGTGGAACAGCCCTTTATGGCTCCGGTCCCGCCCCGTATCCCTACCAAGGTAGCTTGCCGACCCAGGGCGTACCCGCTGGCGATACACAGGAAACGACCTTCCTCTACATTCCTAATAGCAGTGTAGGTGCTATTATTGGTACTAAGGGCTCCCATATAAGAAATATCATAAGGTTTTCCGGTGCGAGCGTTAAAATCGCACCGCTCGAACAAGACAAACCGGCGGAGCAACAAACCGAAAGGAAGGTCACCATTGTTGGATCACCGGAATCACAATGGAAGGTAAAGGGTGTTACCAAATTTTATAAAACCACTCCAAAAAAAGAGAAACAAAACAAAATAATAATTGTTAGTTAAATATTAGTTAATTTACTAATTATATACTATAATTATCTATACTAATTACTCTATATTACTAATTAAATATTAGTTAATTAATTATATTAGTTCAATGGTTAATAGTTAAATTTCTTCCTATCGATGTGCATTTTTCCACGCACTATTTTATTTTATTTTATTTATTTTTTTACTTTCATTTCATTTCTTTTTAATTTTTTGATCAAATTACGTACGAGCCTTCGTTGGCTCGTCGTTACCGGCGTCGGTCTCGTAACACGAAGATCGTGAGTTCAAATCCTCTCTCTCTCTCTCTCTCTCTCTCTCTCTCTCTCTCTCTCGCCTTTTTTCTTGAGAGTGAGAGTGAGAGAGGAGAGAGAGTGGGGGAGAAAAGAACTACGAGTGTGTGTGACGTTTTTACGACGTCGGTGGCGCGTTGGTGGTGTGGTAGTTGGGTGTGTGTGTGGATTTATTTATTATACGATATAATAATAATATTAATCCTACTCATTTGGGACTATGCCGTTTTACGTAAGCATAGGACTTGATTCAGTAGGTAGATCAAAATGATTATGATATAAAGGGTCCCGTACCGATGAACGTGTTTCTTTTAATTGCGCTAAAAAGAAATAAACTGGTATCATTCGGTTCCGTTTAACCCTTTAACAGATCCCCCCTTTTTTTAATTAACATTTTTTTTCCTGTTTTGCGTGTTAACCTCTTCTACGTTCTACTCGCGTCCCTCGATCAAAGGAAAGGAAAGAAAAATTACTTAAAATCAATTTTCGTAGGCGCAATATTTGATCTTCGAGAAGATGCGCGAGGAGGGCTTCGTCGCCGGTACGGAGGATGTTAGACTGACGATAGAAATTTTGGTACCGAGCGCTCAGGTAGGCCGAATCATCGGCAAGGGTGGCCAAAACGTTAGGGAGCTACAACGTGCGACTGGAAGCGTGATCAAGCTATCGGAACAACAAGCCACGCCTCCAACGGCCGACGAAGAAACGACCGTCCATATCATTGGGCCTTTCTTCTCCGTTCAGGTAGGATTTTTATTTATTGTGCGCAGTTTTTCGTAGAACTATTTGGGGTATGGGGGAGATCCCCCATCCCACCTCTCTCCTTTTTTTTTTTTATTATTACGGTCACGAGAAGAAAAGAGAGTCACGCACTCTCTCTCTCTCTCTCTCTATCTCTCTCTCTCTCTCTCTCTATCTCTCTCTCGTGGCTTTGTATATAATCGTCGTCTTATATAATGATAGATTAATATATATAACGTCGTGCTCTCAACGTAAAAAGATTTTCATCCAGGGAATATATATTATATATATGTATATTAAAATAAAAAAAATATATGTATATATATATATATATAGTCAAATAGAAAGGACATATATTTATCTTTCTTGGTGGAAGAATTTAGGGATTTCGAAGTTTCAATTTTTCGGGTTTCGTTTTTTCAATGATATATATGGGAGCTCTGAGTTGTGGGTAAAACAGTCATTTTGATTCCGATTATGGATATATCATTTTTTTTTTCTCTTTTCAAGATACATACAATTTTATATTCAAAATCTTCGACATGGATGGACGATGAGAGAAAGGGAAAGATGATCCGTGTATTACACGAGGTTTTGTTATATTAAATCGAATTCTATTAGACTCTACGGTTCGACTTACTTCTGGGATTCAACGATTTATCGTTTTCGTTCGTGAAAAATCATAATTAAAAAAGAAAAAAAGAAAGAAAGAAGAAAAATATTAACTAATATAGTTATCACGTGTTAATCGATATGTGCCGGTAATCTACACGTCAAATCATTTTTCTTTATTTATTTATTTATTTATTTTTTTATTTTTTTTTTTTTTATAAAATATATACTGACTTTTCAAAAGACCAGATCGAAACGTTCCTTTTCTTTCTTCCTTACTTTTTTTTTCTTCTTCTTGTGTGATAAATGTAAGCGGTATCCTCGCGAATCGAACGAACAACAATATTAATTTTCATTTCGATTTTGATTTATTTTATTTTATTTTTACAGTCCGCCCAAAGGAGAATTCGTTCGATGGTGTTGCAATCCGGTGCACCAGGTGGAACGGGAGGCGTAGGCTCGCGCGCTGGTCGTGGTAGCAGCCAAGAGGGTGGTGGTACCCGTTCAAGAAGAGACGGCAGTGCCACGTCCCAACAAGGTATCACCGTTGTTGTTGCCTCGCAACAACAACAACAACAACAACAACAACCACAACAACAACCACAATCGCAACAGTCGTCGTCGTCGTCGTCGTCGACTCAGCAGCAACAAACGACGTCCACCTCTTCGCCGTCGAGCCAACAACAACAACAACCGCAGCAACCACAACAACAACAACAACAATCAGCGCCTCAACAACAGCCG
>OU964985.1:2682949-2692949 GCA_918808275.2 Dolichovespula sylvestris | reverse complement strand
GATTAAAAAAGATGGTATGGGAATTAAGAATGAACAAGAAGAAGAAGATGATCATGATGATAATGATGATGATGATGTTGATGTTTGATGATGATGATTGGGTTAAGCCAGAAAACTTTCAGGGGTCGCTATTTTATTGTGAATGTAATAGTGTGTGAGTGTGCGTGTGCCGAGTAAATATTATTAATTAATAAGTAATTAATTATCACTGATTAGGGAAAAATCCGAAAGATTTTTATAGGCTTATCGAGAGGGGTAGTGATGAAGAAAAGGGGAAGAAAAATTATAATCTATATATGAGGATGGGTTGGGTATATATAAGCAACGTGCATATGTATGTATACGTATATATATATATATATATATATATATATATATATATATATATATATATATACATGTGTATGTATCCTCGCGTCGTTATTATTCGATTAACGAATAAAAAAAATAACGTAGTAAACTATAACGAGAGAGACTTGGACGCGGGCGAGTTTTTTTTTTTGGTTGCTCGCTGCTTGTTCCTCTAAGCTTTAAAGAAAAAATACTACGAGCGGGGTTATTTTTTTTTTTTTTACCACCCACCTTATGTATATGTGTGTAGTATGTCCCCACCTATGGAAACAAACAAACAACAAAAATAATCGTCGGTTCGTTGAAGAGATCCTTAACGTAACGTAATCGACGTTATTAGAACGTATTAACGTAACGATTTATTTGATCAACGAGATAATGTGAAGGAGAGAGAGAGACAGAGAGAGAGAGAGAGAGAGAGAGAGAGATATAAAACGCCGACACAAACACACATACATACACACACGCACACACATAGACGGACGTAACCGTCGATTATTCTCGTTTCGTATTTGTGTGTTTGTGTGTGTGTGTAAATACTTTTTTTTTTTTGTCTTTTTTTTCTCGTACACCGCTTACGGCGTGTCGTAATCTCAGTGAGCGTTGTTGTTGTTAAACGGGTCACGGGTAAAAATTTATTTATTTATTTTTTATTTGTATTTTAATTATTTATTTATTTTATTTGATTTTTTATTTTTTTTCTTCTTCTTCTTCTTCTTCTTCTTCTTATCATTATTATTATTATTATTATTATTTTTCTCTTTTTTTTTGTCTTTTCTCTTAAGACGAAATTAAGAAAATTAAAAAGATAAAAAAGGAAAGGAAGGAATAATTGGCAGAGATAGAAGGAGATAGAGAGTGAGAGAGTGAGAGTTTGAAAGAGAGCATCGTTACTACAAAAAGTTCCAATTGTTTTATTATCTCGAATCAGTCATTATTATTATTATTATTTTTTTCTCCTCTCTTGATAACGTCCAATCGAGACGATGTTATATATATATAATAAATATATATATATATATATTGTCGTGAATATATATATATTTTTTTTGCGACCCGTTTGACAAAAAGAGCGTATACGTGAATCATATAAATATAACGTTAAAATCTCTACAACTGACGACGATTAAAAATACGATATAATGACACTATAGAGAAAGATAGAGAGATAGAGAGAGAGAGTGAAAGACACAAGCGAAGAAGAAAAAAAGAAAAGAGAGAGAAAAGAAATGTAAAATGGAGTATAATGAAAATATTTTCAAAGACACACGTTATCGTCTAATTTGCGAGAGATTAGGAGGAATATATAAGATATGATATTAATGATAATTAAAAGGACCGACGTTTGACGAAGAAGATTACAAAAAAAAAAAAAAAGAAAGAATGAATGAATGAAAGAAGAAAAGAAATAATTTATAAAGATCGACGAATATATATATATATATATATATATATATATATATATATATATATATATATATATATATATATTTATATTTATTAATCGAGATAGCGAACGAAAAGAACAAACATATAGAACAAAAAGAAAACGCGAACGGTTTTAAGTCGGGAAATATACATTAGAACGACACACGCGAGCCGTTTTCCGGGATGGGATTTCGAAATTGACCAAAATAAAATAATGACGACAAGAAAAGAATAAAAAAAGAAAAATGAAAGAAAGAAAGACAAAGTACATCATCATCGTAATAATAATAATAAAACTAAAAGAATTGACTTCTACTCATTAAACTCGGCTTCTTTGATAAAGTGTCGCGAGTTAAATAAAAAAAAAAAAAAAAAAGATGGAGAAGAAGAAATAGTATATATGTATTTTATATACATATATAATATACATATAAAAACGAGAAAGAGAGAAAGAGAGAGAGAAAAAGTCAACGATTATTTCTTTCTCTTTCTAATTTTTTATATTTTTGTATATTTTTTTTTTCGATCCCTTCTTCATCCAATCTCTAGCGATCCAATATCGATCGATAAGATCGATCACGATCAACGAAGTCTCCTCGCGACACTTTTGGCCGATGGATAAAAAAAAAAGAAACAACCAATGGCGCGCGTAGGATCGAGTCTCGTGGTTTGACCCTGTTAAAAAGAAGGAGACAGAGATTGGGAGAGAAAGCAAAACAGAGAGAAAAAGAGAGAGAGAGATTGATTGTGAATAGGGTTGAATCACGATTCTCTTCATCTTCGCGTTAACAAGCGCGATGACGACGATGACGATGACGATGACGATGACGATGACGATAACCATATATTAAAAGTATCGAAAATCATGATCTATGAGATCGCTTACTTAATAGAATATATTTCGAAACCTGGGGTGGTCGTTGTTGATCGATCGATCGATCTCATCGAATCGAATCGAATCGAATCGAATCGAATTGCAATCGAATCGAATCGAATCGAATCGAATCGAATCTCGTTGCGTCGCGTCACACAACTAAAAGTCCCGGCATTCGGTACGGACAAAGTACAAAGATAACAGGATTTTTTAAAATTCGACGGGGAGGGATGGGTCGGGGTGAATCATTGGTAGGCTTTAATGGGGTGGGCGGGTCGGGCGGGGGTGGGGGCGGGGGGAGGGTGGGATTATATAAAAATAACAAGAATAAAAGTAAAAGGTAAGAAGTAAAGATAAAAGGAAGAAGCGATTCGATTTGTTTGAACGGAATGAAATTTATAACGGAAAAGCGGGGATGAAACGCGAGTGGTGAGGGTTTGTTTGATGGTGAGTGAAAAACAAGGATGGGTACGGCGTTTGGAGATGGTTGCGCGGTGGTTTATGGGTTTTTATGAAAAATGGGGTATATATTTAAAGGGGGAAAAAAAAAAAACCAACAAACATGCAAACGAACAAAAGAAAAATAATAAGAAGAAAAATAATAAGAGTAAAATTAAAAGAAAAAGAAAAAGGGATATGGGAAAAGGGAAAGATATTTTGCACGATGTTTCTTTCTTTTTCTTTTTTTTTTTGTTCTTTCCCTCTTGACAATATCGACCCGGGTTCGGTGTGAGCGCTCGCGCGCGCCTTGGTTGTGGATGCTGAGGGCTGAGGGCTGAGGGATTTAACGCGAAAAATTATTCAGAAAAAGGGATTGACAACGGCGTAGAGTAGAAGGGGGAGTGTGATGGTTGTGGGTTGCAGTGGGTGGAGCTTTGTTGGCAAGTTAAATATCCTGTTCGAGAGAAAATCACGTGGGTTTTGGTGGGTATAGGGTGGGTTATGGACGAGGTAATGGTGAGAGGAGTAAGAGGGACGGAGTGAGTTGGCTGGGCAGATGGCAGAGGAAATGTCCTTTTTAAGCTTTTCTCGTCTCTCGCCAAACTAAAACTTCATTCCTCTCCATCCCCTGGATAAAACGGGATTGGATAACAACAGCTGGAAGAGAATGGGATAGATGGATTGATGGATAGAGAGAGAGAGAGAGAGAGAGAGAGAGAGAGAGAGAGAGAGAGGATAGGAGGGAGGGATACTGAAAACGGGTCATCTAAAATTGATCAGAACTTACGCGAGAACTTTCGAAATATTTAATGGAGTAATGTGTTCTAAGGGAAAAGGATAAATAGAAAAAGGATCGGGGTTGTTTGTCGGCGAGAGATAGGAGGGTGGGTTTGGGGATGGCGATGAGATAAGGCAGGGAAGACGAAAAAGAAGAAGAGGAAGAAGAAGATAATGCAAGGAAGAAACAAAAAAGGGAGAGAGAGCGGGGTTGATAGCGGTGGGCGTCGTGGTAGGGCGGGTAGGGGGAGGGAGAGACAAAAAAAAAAGAAGAATAGGTTTATTTTTGATACATTGTTAAAGGGATGGGAGGGGGGGGTGGAGATCCGAGCGAAATCTTTTCTTTTTCCAGTCTTTTTTTCTTTCTTTTTTTTTTTTTTTAGGGTTTTTTTTCATTTTCATTTTTCTTTCTGGTTTTTTTTTTCTTCTTTTTTGTTCGACGATTTTTGTTTCTTCGTCTTCAACGACTCGACGAATTTTAAAAAGACATTAAAGAGAGCGTGCAAGGATTGAATAGTGACATACGGGGTACGTGGCATTTTTTTTTTTTTTTTTTTTTTTTTTTAATTTTAATTTTTTTTTTCGGAAATACGAAGTGAGAGACGAAAGTGGACGAGAAAGAAAGCAAAGAAAGATGGATAGAGAGAAAGATTGAGAGATTAAAAAAAAAAAGGAGAGGAAAGAAAAAAAATTCGAGAGGGGGAGAAGGAGGAGTCCTTGTTTCGTCTTTTTCTTTTTCTTTGTTTCTTTTTCTTTCTTTTTTTTTTTCTTTTTTTTTTTTTTTCTTTCTTTCATCTTACTTTGTGAAAGAGTAATTCATGATAAAGAACGGATGATGATGATGACGACGATGATGATGGCGCGATGGTGATGATAATGATGATGATGATGATGATGATTATGATGATAACGATTAAATAAATCGATCGAATAAGAAAAAAGATGGAGAAGTGAAAAGTGGAGGGGGGGGGAGGGGAGAAAAAAAAGGAAAAAGGTGAAGAAGAAGAGGAAGTAAGTAACTAAATAAATAAATAAATAAATAAATAGATAAATAAATAAAAGGAGAGGGGACCACACTGTGCGCGCGCGCGCGCGCGTTCACCGTCCCTCGTTTATAGTGTCTCGCGTGTGTTTGCGGTATGGGAGAGTTAAGGGGGTTGCGGGGTTGTATCGGGTGGGATCATAACGTGAGTGGGGGGGGGGGATATGGGGAAGGGTGGGTACGGGGTTCTTCGGGGTGGGAGGGGTGGGTGGTGTTGCATAAACGAAAATAAGCGTTGACAAATGGGGATTTTAGACGAATAAATTGTATTATAATAATTAATATATTTCGAGGAGAAAGAGATTGGAGACGGTTTTTTTGCGCGGGCCCGTTTATTGCAATGGCGAAGATCTTATTTTCGTACTTCGATGGAGAGCGAGGGGAAATATATATATATATATATATGTATGTATCTGTATATATATATATATATATATTTTTTTTTTCTTTTTTATTTTATTTTGTTATTTTTTCTTTTTCTTGTTTTTTTTTTTTTTGGCCGGAGGCTAGCGGAGGGAAGGCGTTCGAAAGGATAAAGGACGATCGAGCTCTCGCAGTTTTATGCGAACGCGAATTATAAATATGTATCGTCCTTTACGTCGGTGTTTTTTTTTTTGTTTTTTTTTGTTTTTTTTTTTTTTCTTTTTTATTAGAGTCGCTACCGGAGGAGGTCGATGAAGAAGAAGGAGGTAGGGAGGGAGGGAGGGAGGGAGGGATCTTTTGCCTACGGGCCCGCCGTCTCCTTGCGTTATTTATTAGCGTAAATATTTAAAGATAGTAAAGAGAGTGAGATTGAGATATATTATATATATATATATATAGAGAGAGAGAGAGAAAGAGAGAGAGAAAGTGATAAGAGTGATGGAAGGAGAGAGGAAATAAATAAATTAAAGAAAAAAAAAAAAATATAAGGAGGGTAAAAAAACGGGGGTTAAAATGTGATCTATTAAAGTAAATAAATAAGGGTAGGAAGGGAAAAAAAAGGGAATAACCTCCGATGTGTACCACACAGTTTCCGAAGAAAGTGCCAAGGGAATATAAAGGGAAATAATAGGGAAAGAAAAAAAAATGTATCATCGGCAGAACGTAATGTTATATATCATACCACAACAACAACAACAACAACAACAACAACAACAACAATTACAACAATAATAATAATAACAGTGATAATTACAATAATACGAGCACATCTACGAACAGGAATATATAAAACGGAGATAAATAGTTAACACATTTGTTACAAACACACACACTCACGTCGCAGGAGATACAAACAAACGCGCGCTATATACATCCCGTTAAACGTTTAATATTTGAGGACAGCAAAGGGGGGGGGGGGGTGTGGGAAGTAAAAATAAAATAAATTTTAGAAGTGAAAGAAGAGGAGATACACTGCTCGATGTATCGTTGATAGAAAAGAAAGAAAGAAAAGAGAAAACGATATATATACATTTTTACTCACTCTCTGTACGCAAATGCAAACAAAAAAAAGAAAAAAGAAATAAAAGAAAGGAAGAAAGGAAAGGAAGGAAAAAAAAATGGAGGTAGAGAAAAACTAATAACAGTAACAATGAGAGGAAGGAGAGAAACCCCGAGAAATGGTTTATTGGCGAAAAAAAAAGAATAAAAAAAAAAAAAAGAAGAAAAGAAAAAAAGATTCGAAAGAAACTGGCTTTATTATTATTGCTTGCTGATCGAACGAGAAATGCACAGCGGGGGGGTTAGAGGGGGGACCGGTAAGATGAGAGCAGCGAGAGTGAGAGGGAGAGGAAGGTACGAGAATGGAAGTGGAACGAATCGAAACGAAAAACAAAAAGAGAAAATCGAAAAAAAAAAAAACAGAAAAACAGAGTAAAAAAAAAAAAATTGCAAGAAATATTTTACGCTATTATTGTAAGAACATTCGAAAACGCTCCTTTTTCACGGATTATCATCAACTTAGATATTATAATCAATGGTATAGGCTCTCTCGTGTAATTCCAAAATGAAAGAAAGAACCTATCGGCAATTTATTCGAAATTTTCAGTGTCAAGGACTTAAGAGGGAAGAGAGAATAGAAGAGGGAAGAGGAAAGAAATGAAATGAAATTTTACGGGGGGGGGGTATAGGAAGGGTGGGTGGGGGGATTTACGGGACGGGGATTGGGTAATAAAAAAGAGAAGAGAAATCTTGGGGGTTGGGTTGGGTTGGGGTGGGGCAGAAATGAAACGGAACACAATTAACGCACAAATACTTTGTGTAATGGATTATGAAGAATCGCTTTATTAAAAAAAAAAAAAAAAATAAAAAAAAAAGATGAAAAAAAAAAGAAGAGAAAGAAAGAGAAAAAAACGAGAAAGAAAAAAGGAAACACACAAAACGAATAACAAAGAAAATGGCCATGCATCGCTCTTTTCACAAAAATATTTCGTTGTTCAAGGATTATGATCGTCGTTAAAATTTCTACGGACACCCATGGGAGGAGAGAGAGAGAGAGAGAGAGAGAGAGAGAGAGAGAGAGAGAGAGAGAGAGAGAGAGAAAGAGAGTGAGTGGGGTAGAGAGAGAGGATTTGTTTTTTATTTTTTTTTTTTTTATTTTTTTGCTTTGTTTTATCAACCCCTTCAATAAAATGCACATAACAACGGGCGTATTGAATGATAACTTCACCTCCCTTTTTCGAATTTTCTAACGATACGATATATATATATATATATATATATATATATATATATATATATATATATATATATATTACGAACTAACGAACAAACGAATTTACGAATTTACGAATTTACGAATTTACGAATTAACGAATTTACGATACGTAGAGAAAGCGCGCGTTCATTCACCTTTCGCTCGTTAATAATTGCCCATCGAGAGATATATTGTACTATCATCGGATAGAGTGAGTTGATACATCCTTTCAATTTATTTATTTATTTTTATATTTTATTTTTTTTTTTATTTTTATTATTATTTTTTTTGGGGGGGGGGACTTTCAACGAAAGGAAACAAAAAAAAAGGAAAGATAAGGAAAAGGAATATTCATTCGTAATTTAAATGGAGTGTGTGTGTGTGTGAGAGAGAGAGAGAGAGAGAGGGTGAAGAAGGGAGAGGGAGAGGGGAAAGTTAAAGGAAATAAGAAGGGCATCTCAAATGGATTCATTGATCGCTCATAAACACAG
Source organism: Dolichovespula sylvestris (assembly GCA_918808275.2). Taxonomy (NCBI): domain Eukaryota; kingdom Metazoa; phylum Arthropoda; class Insecta; order Hymenoptera; family Vespidae; genus Dolichovespula; species Dolichovespula sylvestris. The sequence continues at coordinate 2,684,868 of OU964985.1, read as the reverse complement.
TTCTCTGAAAGTACACGTGCTGTATACACGCACGTACACACGGAGCATATATACACGCAATCTACAGAGAGAGAGAGAGAGAGAGAGGGAGAGATATATATAGAAAGATAGAAAGATAAAGATAGAGAGAGAGGGGGGGGGAAGAGATAGAGAGATTGATAAATAAATTGAAAATTAATATGACAGAACACAACCATAGACAAACGGAAGAAAGTGAATTTGATGAAGTAAGAGGCAGGTGAAAAAGGATAAAAAGGAAATACAACAAAAAAGGAAAAAGATTTGGAAGAAGTGAAAACAAAAAAAAAAGAAATAAATAAAGAAGAAACGAGAAGGTAAGAAAAAGATAAAAAAGAGATGTGAGATAACGAACACACACAGAGGACATCAATCATGCTGAATATAACAGATAAGAAGAGAGAGATCATCCCGCATCGTCGTCTTGCGTCTTTTGGCATCCAATGAAAGACGAACGACAAAACACGGACACAGCTTTCTTTTTTTTTTTTTTTTTTTTATTCGGCCGATTTTCAGATTTGGCAATACATTTTCGAACGTGTTTTGCAATGGAAACGAAAAAAAAAAGAATATAAAAAAAAATGGAAACGATCAAGGAAGAATAGGATATAACAGAAAGATAGAAAGAGAGAGAGAGAGAGTAAAGAGAGAGAGAGTGAGGTAGATAGATAGACCCGCCCGCGCACGCTCGAGAGAATGTACAAATCAAATAAAATAACAAAAATGAAAAAAAGATGAAGATTGAATAGAAATTATTAATATAATAATAAAAATAAAAATAATAATAATAATAACGATTATGATGATGATGATGATGATGAATGATGATGGTGATGATGATGATGATGATGATGATGATGATGATGATGATGATGATAATTATGATTATGAGGAATTAATTAATTTAATTATTACTAATTATTAATAATAACGATTAATAATAATAATAATTAATAATAAATAATAATATTATGGATAAAATAATAATTAATGATAAATAATAAATAAATAAATAACTTAAAGAAGGGAGAGATATACAAGAAAAAAGAAAACAGAGAGATAGAGAGAAAGAGAGAGAGAGAGAGAGAGAGAAAAGAGGAAGAGCAAGTGGAGGAGGAATTTTTAACGTTATAAATTATTATGCGCGCGAAAATAATTAGGGTGCGAGGAAAATCGATTATTAACTTAATCTAAAACCCCCCGGTAGTTTAATACCGTCGACAAATGTACAAAATCGATTTATTGCTAAATCTAAATGTTAGTATTCTAGAGAGTATTTTACCACGAAACTCGTGCTTAATGGAATTATTGAACGGTAAAAATTGTGGGAAAGGGATGACGTTTAAAGTTAATAAGACGTACGTTTGAGGATATATATATATATGTGAGGGGAGTTGGGAGATGATCGATCCGTGTTACACGATTTTTTCCAAGGATGGGCAAAATTTTTAAAGGGAAGAAGATTTCGAGTGGATTTTAAAGAGAGGAGGGGGTGTGTGTGTGGGGGGGGGGGAGAAGCGGAAAAATGAAAAAAAAAACACACAAAAATACAAGAGAAAAAAGGAAAAAAAAAATTGGGGAAAAATTACCAAGGGCGAGAATGAAGAAACACGAACGAAGAAATTGAAAGTCACGTAAAAACGTGAAACGGATTATTGAAAGATTTTTGAACGACAAGACAGATTCGATTGAGATATAGAAATCAGAAAGGTATATTGGTGAAAGAGAGAGAGAAAGAGAGAGAGAGGGACGGGAGCAAAATTAAAAAATAAGAAATGGTGGACAAAGAGAAACGACGCATCCATTGATTGGACATTAATTACGATATCGACTAATCGGATACAATCATAATGTGTAAAAAAAGAAAACGTGCGTGACCTCGAATTGCTACTTATCGACAT
>OU964985.1:2667949-2677949 GCA_918808275.2 Dolichovespula sylvestris | reverse complement strand
GAGAGAGAGAGAGAGAGAAAAATGAAAGAGAGAGAGAGAGAAGTAAAAGAAGAAGGGAGGGAGAATTTTACAAAGCAAGAACAATCGCGGGACCATTAGTCTTAACGAAGACGACTATCAAGTAGCTTATTTGCGAGCCCCTTCACCCCTCCCTCCCTCCCTCTCTCTTTTAAATGAAAAAAATGTATATTGCAAAAGAGATTAATCATCCCACGAAGATTAATTTACTCGTGGCTATGCGCCTCGTCTTCTCTCTCTTTTTTACTCTCATTCTCTCTCTCTCTCTCTCTCTCTCTCTCTCTCTCTCTCTTTTTCTCTGTCTTCAAAAAAATCGTCGATAATACGAAGAAGAAAGTAAGTTTGTCCCAGCAAAGTATATAATTATCAAACAATAACCTTGTGGAACCATCAGTTAGACGCGCGCGTACTTAATATCGATTGGAAGAATAATATCGAGAACGATTTGTGGGTGGGATTGAAAGGTGGCTTGGAGGGAGAGAAACGGGGGGAGGGTCAGGAGGGAAGGGAAAAAATGTAGAAAATTTTCAAGGATCCTGATTGTTACGATTAATCATCGTCAAAAGTCCCAAACCGTTGTCGTCGGTTTCTTTTCGATCCCCGCGGATAGTAAACAACAACAACAACAACAACAACAACAACGAGAACAATTACGACAAGAGCGACACGCTTACAAAAAAAAAAAAAATAAATAAAAAAGAGAAATATAGAAAGAAAGAAAAATAGAAAATGTAGAACGAACTATAACTTCCTTCTCTCCTTTTGTATCTCGAGTAAATATGAAAATATTCTGACGAGAGGGATTGGCTGGTTTGAGAGGGTTGGAGAGGGTTGGGAGAGGGTAGGGTATAGGGTGGGATGAAATGAAGAAGAAAAAAGATACGAAGACACTCTCCTTTGTATATGCGTACGTGTATGTATATGGATGCACATGTAAATACGTATATACAAACGTGTATGCGTACGTACATAAGTACTTATTATGTATGTACGCAAGTGCGTATGAAAGAGAAAAAAGAGTTAAAAAGAAAGGAAATGGAAAGGGACAAAAATGAAAGAGGGAGAGAGACTACGACGAGCTCCGTCGTTTCAAATATCGAAAAATGCATAAATGTTGAGAGAGAGAGATAGAGAGAGAGAGAGAGAGAGAGAGAGAGAGCGAAGGAGAACGCTCCGACAAATTCTGACAACTCACGTGGAAAAGGTGTGCTTTAAATGGGGAAATAAAAGAAAAGAAATAGAAAGAGAGATGGAGGAGAAGAAATTCAAAAGGAAAGGGAGAGAGCAAGAACAATAAATGTGAAAGAGAGAGAGAGAGAGAGAGAGAGAGAGTGCATATTTTGAAACGATCTGTACGCGACGGCTGCAAAAACACGGACACACTTTTGTTCGAGCCAATCGAGTTATTTATGATAACAGAAGGAACAAAATAATAATAATAATAATAATAATAATAAAAATACAAATAATTAATAATAATAATATTGATAATAATCTGACAACGAGAAAAATCGAAAAAGTAAGCCGCATTAGGACGCACCAGGAGATTGATATATACGTATATATATCGATTTAACCCAGCACGACGTTGGGCGACAATTAATCAGATTAAAATGGACGAAAACGTATTTTAACATGGAAAATATTATTTAAAATTCATCGTCGATGATATGTGGTGTTTCGTATCAGCGCAAAAAAAAATGAATGAAGAGAAAGTTAAAAAAAAAGATGATGAGCAAACAAATGGAAAAGCGAAGAAACAAAACGCAGATATAATATCCGACATAATGATGCTGCAAATACACACACACACACACACACACAACATACAAACACGTAACACACATACGCACGAGTGCATACGCTTACCATATATGTGTATATATATATATATATATATATACAAATCATACACGTACATTTGTAATACGCACGACGTGTGAAAAATGAGTTTAAAGAATAAACCAAAAAAAAAGAGATAAAAACATATATATATATATATGTGACGTGTACACAAAAATGTGAGAAGAGAAATCCAAAAAATAATTGATAACTATCGAGAGAGATAGATAGAAAGAGTACGAAAGAGGAATCGTTCTAATAAAAGAATCAAAGGGAAGAGTCAAAGGGTGACAAAGAAATAATGGACGTCCTGTTTATAACGAATACGGTTTGCATGCATAAAATGATGAGAATAGTAATAACGAACAATTAAGAAAAAATAATCATATATATATATAATAAAAATGCATAACAGCGGCCTGACGCTCGACACGACGTCGTAAGCGCGGCCTCGCCTTTAGGGATTCTCTTTCTCTTTTTGTTTTCTGTTGTTTTTTTTTTTTTTTTTTTTTTTGTTGTTTCCGTTCGTAATCATAATTCTTTTATTTCGTCTTGTTCTCATTCGTTTTATTTTATTTTATTTTTTTTTGTAAGGGGCGGAGGGAGATTTTTCGAATCGTGCGAAATGATTGCAGATACCTGAGAGTATTAAAAATAGAAGTGGTTTGGGAGGGGGAGAGGGATGTTTGAAGGGAAAAAAAAATGATTTTCCTTTTGTTCTTTTCTTTTACTTCTTTTCTTGTTTTAAATACGCATATAGATATTGGCTTGAATTTAAGGAAAATAAAAAGAGCATAAAAAAAAAATATTCAAAAAAAAAATTAAAACGAAAAAATAAAAAAAAATTTCTTAAAAAAAGGTATACAGTTTCTTATTGTGAATAAATAATAATATAGAGGGATAAAGAGAGAGAGAGAGAGGGTTGAGCATTGCCGACGGAGACAGCCTCCGCGCAATTGCATTATACTTTTGCTATATATATATATATATATTTTTTTTTGTTTCTGGATTGTTTTAATTCTTCTTTCTGTTCTCTTGTATTTATGAATTTTACGCGCTTTTACGAACTCCGTGGACCTCCGTGCCCATCGGTCGTCGTCGAAGGTTGATGAGAGGCGATTTTGAAAAAAAAAAAAAAAAAGAAAAGGTGGACAGAAATAGAAAGATCGTTTCGTTTATTTTTATTTTTGAAAATGACAAACTATTATGATTACGATTACGATCATAATAACGACGACGACAATGATGATGATAATGATGATGACGATGATATTGACATCGATGATGATCTAGAGAGAGATAAATAATGAAAATAAAACAAGTAGGGAGGTTCAAACAATTGAGGTTTGGGAAGGAGGTCGGTCCTAAGGTTACTATTAATTTTATCCTAATTGATTAATTTCTCTCCTTTTGTTCTTTTTTTTTCTCTTTGTCCGCTTTGCTTTACGTCAATTGCTACTATTCTATTATAAAAATGCAAAAACCAAAAAAAAAAAAAAAGAAAAAAACTTTTACTATATTATAATCATTACTGATACTACTACCACTATTAATATTATTGCTATTACTATACTACTACTATACTACTAATACTAATACTACTACTATTATTACTACCACTGCACGTTGTTTTTGTGTCTACGAGATGATTTGATGATTAATTGTTATTATTTTTGTTATTATCATTAATATTTCTTTCTTTTTTTTTTCTCTCTTATTTTCGTAATCGACGAGTATATCATCGAATTAATTATATCAAATTTGGGACGCCTAACTCGATTCATTCATCTCGGAGATATGTTCGAAAGTTCTCATGTGATTTTTCTTTTTTCCTTTATTTTTTTTTTCGTATTATTTGTTCTCCCTTCTTTCTTTTTCTCTTTTTTTGATAATCCTTTCGCAACTTTCTTGGTCTCATGACAAAAAAAAAAAAAGAAAAAAGAAAAAAATAAGGAATATTAAATCAACGAAATTTCATGGGTCCTTGCGTTATACAGATTATTTTTTTTTTTCTTCGTTCATCCATGTATACGCGGTGGTGGTATATATGTGTTAAACATATATCAAACATACACACACACACACAACATAACAGACACAGGACACACGCAAAATCTCTCGTGTGCGTTTTCGACAGTTTTTTTTTTTTTTTTTTATCTATTCGAATCTATATACATACATACATGCTTCTAACTTACATACATTAAAAATACATTGATACGTACGTACATGGGACAAATACGTTTCGTACATGCTTACGTACGTATATAAACACGTATACGTACATAGACACCATGCAGAACATATTAAAAGAGATAAAGATATGACTTGATAAACGGCGTATATCTATCTCTGACATCTCGACACCTCACACAGCAAAACTTTAGGCGCCATATATTATTAAAAAGCTTTTCGATCGAAAGGAATGGCGGGGAGAGGGGGTGGATCGGGGAGACGGAAGGAAGAAGGGCGAAGGGGGTAGGTGGACATGAAAAGGGGGAGAATAAAAAGAAATCTTACGGTGTTTTTTAGTCGATAAACGTTTTACAAAAAATTTACTCTCTACATACTATATGGATTTTGCTAATTATTAAGTAACACGTGGAACATAGAAATAAAAGTACATAGGCGTTAAGAGAGCAAAAAGGATGGATGGATGGGATGGAAGGAAGGAAGGAAGGAAGGAGGAAAAATTTGAATGAATAAATAAATTATAATCATAATAATAATAATAATAATCATAATAATAATAATAATCATAATAATAATATTCATAATAATAATAATAATCATAATAATAATAATAATAATAATAATAATAATAATATGCACAACTAGCGGTCGGCTTTTCTCCAGATGCAAAAAAAAAAGAAAAGAAAAGAAAAAAAAGAGAATTTTCTCCGAGTATTCAGACGACCTTTGATGATAATACTTTCGGTCCGAGAAGTATCGAGCGTGTTTCTTTTTTCTGTATTTTTTTTTTTTTTTTTTTGATTTCTTTTTCTTCCCTAAAGAAACAAGAAAACAACGACGAAAAGGGGGAGAAAGGACGGGGTGGGACGGGAGAAGAATAAGAGAAGTAACGAAAATCAAATTTAGGGGCGCGCGCATAGGCACAAAAATATATTTAAGAGGAAAAGAGAAGAATGATAATAATAATAATAATAATAATTATTATTATTATTATTATTATTATTATTGTTAAAAAAAGAGAAACGTGATAGAAGGAGAAAGGGAAGAAAGGAGAAACGTGTAAAATTAAAAAACGAAACTGTCTTTATTCTTGCATGACGTTGGACTACGTATATATATATATATATATATATATATATATATATATATATATATACACATATGTATATATATATAAATTTGTTTTTCTTTCTCTGGAGGAACAGCAACCGCTAATAAGATTCGGTTTAAAATTATTATTGGAACGTGAGGAATTGACCTGTATCATTCGAAACGAAGAAACAAACAAAAGAAAAAAAAAAGAATTAAAACTATGATCGTCTGTCTAAATAGAGAAAAAGAGATAGATATAAACAGTCCGAGGGAATAAAAAGAATTGTCGGGGAGCGGGGGTTGGAGAGGACGTTAAAAAAAAGTGGAAAGAAAATTGGTGGAGGTTTGATAACGATGGAGCGACATTAAAACAATATAAACGTGCGTATATAAAAAAAAAAAAAAAAAAAAAAAAAACAGGGATGGCTTATAATTCAATAACACACTATTTTAGTGCGTTATTGAACACAAAAAGTTACGAGAAAGTATATTCGCATATATATTTCCTTCCATTACGGGATACATGCGTACGTACATTGAAAAAAAAAAAAGAAAAAAAGAAAAAAATAATGAAATATAAGAAAGAAAAGAAAACGAACAAAAAAAAAGAAGTAGAAAAAAAATATATATATATATAAAAGCAGAAAGGAACGGACGCACATTTATATATATACGCATACATAAATACACTTGCACACACACATATATGTATTATATGAGATATATCGATTGGAGAAAGCAGGTGTAAATACATACGTGACAAATACACACCATCACATCACCGTTCATGCCGAATATGGGAAATTGGGTGGTTTATGGGGAAGGATAATTAAGAGGACTGATTTCTCTCCTCCTATAATAATATAAATATTGAAGAGTTTATCAAACAAACCAGATTTTTACAATTAAATGTTACATTATATATGCATATATATATATATATATATATATATATATATATATAATATATGTATATAATATATCTTTACACCTTAATTCGTATATTTTGTCAGTTTTTCTTTCATTTTCTTTTTTTGTTTTTGTTTGTCATATTCAATGCTATATCAATATTCAAACGTTATAATAACTGTAAGAGACAGAGAGAGATAGAGAGAGAGAGAGAGAGAGAGAAAGAGAGACGAAAAAGTTGTCTCTTTTTTTGTCTCCGTTTCAACCAATTAATTGTTTTCTCATTTATTTTTCATTCGACTATAAAGCGCCGTTATTGTCGATTATTACGCAAGGTTTTCATTTTTCTCTTTTTTTTTTCTCCACTTCTTTTTTATAACAAACGTGCCGCAAACTGTGACAAGCGTAACATATATAATAATAATAATAATAATAATAATAATAATAACAAATCATAAGTGCAATAGTTGTTACAATAGATTGTTCATGGTATTTTTAAGAGGGAAGGAAGGAAGGAAGGAAGGGAGGAAGAAAGGAAGGAAGGGGAAGAAAGATAATAATAGTAAAGAGATAAAAAAGAAAAGAAAATAAATAAAAAATAAAAATGTAATAGATTTAAAGAAAGAAAAGTTCGTCGATGTTTCGCGTTGACATAATCGAGCGTGGGTGCGTCGCGACGTCCCGACGACGTTCGTATGTATGTATATATATATATATATATATATATGTACCGCGTGTCCTCTTAATTTCGAACCGTCGACGTAGCCTTTGAGAAATAGGGTGTTTTAGCGAGATAGAATGAAGAGAACAAATAAATAAATAAATAAATAAATAAATAAATAAATAAATAAATGAGAAAAAGAAAGAAAGAATAACGCTTAAAGATTTTTCAAAGAGATGTGTTATTTTAACCGAGACGTCGCCTTGGAGGCGTCGCGACGCCCACGCGAAAATTTTGCGACGCGCCGTTTTTGATGTTCGCATAACACGTGCATAAACATAAAATAAATACGTACACTTATACACACATATATACATACGTAAATACATACATACATAAAATAGGCACCAAACTACCTCGATAAATTACAGAGCTACTTAAAAAAACAGTTTTTCTATACCGTACCTCAAGCTACCTTATATTACAAGTTATATAAACGATGTTATATAAAGAACGATTGTGATGACATAAGGAAAAATACATTACACCGAGCGAAGTAACGGGGATAGGGTGGGGAGGTAGGGATGATAGGAATAAGAGAAAGAGGAGAAGGAGGAGGGGGGGAGAGAGAGAAGGGAAAAGAGGCGAGAGAAAAATAAGAAATATATAAGAATAAGAACACAGAAACGTGAACGTAATGAACGAAAGAAAGAAAGTTGAGACGAAAAAAAAAAAAGGAATACGGAGAAACAAAAAACGTGAGATGAAAGAAGCGATTGGGGGATGAGAAAACGGGTTTTGAGATTTGCGATCGAATTTTATCGAGAGAGAAAAAATGTTGGAACTTCGAGGGTGGTTCTCCCTTCTACGATGACGAAAGTTTAATGAATGGATCGATAAAGATCGATTAATCGCTGTGATGACGACGACGACGACGATGATGATGATGATGATGATAGGAATAATAATAATAATAAGTAAAACGAAAAGGGTGAAATTAAGGAAGAAAAGGAAAGATGGAAAATTATCGTCATCGAAGAAGGGGAGGGGGATCGAATCGATCTCGTCGTCATCCTTCCCAATTAATCACCCCGTTTCACTACCCCCACCATTTCTCTCGAATCCGATCGCTACTCTCACGTGGAAAGATCCTTTCAAAACGTTGTTACGCCCGTCATTTACGTGCGGATTTATTATTGTATCTCTTATTTCTCGAAATTTATTTCGAACTAATCGAACGTACGTGTATATCGCGTGCGTGCGAGAAAGAGAAATGTATGCGTGAACGAAGGACAAGTCGTGCTGAATGCGTGCGTGTGTGTATGTGTGAGAGAGAGAGAGAGAGAGAAAGAGAGAGAGAGAGAGAGAGAGAGAGTGAGAGAGATAAAAATGTGCCCTTTTGTTTTTCTCGTGGGCAACGAAAGATAGATGAGAATAAATGAAATAAAATAAAATAAAATGAAATGAATAAGTAAATGAATGAACTTAAAAAAATAAAAGAAAAAATAGTAAATAAATAAATAAATAAATAAATAAATAAATAAAAGGAAACAATACAAAATAGAAATAAAGAGGTGGAAAATATTGACTGAACGTCGTCTTTCGTTTTGCCTTTCGGGCTTCTCTCTGCTGTATAGCTTCATCTAATTTTTATTTACTTTTTTTTTTTTTTTCTTTAAATCCAATCAAGTCGCGAGCTCGGTACAATCGTAACGCAAAATAATTAGATTTGCGCAAAACGTAATATAAATAGTTTTTTTTATCGCTATAGAATTCGAATGAAGATGAAAGAAAGAGGCCGATAGTCTATATATATATATATATATATATATAGATGTATATAATGGAATATCGAGATTAAAAAAATCTTTTTTTTTCTAAAGGATAATCTGAGAAGCCAGGAAGGGATAATAAAATGCGTGCAAAGCCAATAATCTGTTATATTACGTCGTGTCGTAAGATTTTTTCGGGATCGGTTTTGCGAGGATATGTTAAAACAATGATGTTATTATAATGAGAGAGAAAGAGAGAAAGAGAGAAACTGAGAGAGAGAGAGAGAGAGAGAGAGAGAGAGGCATAGAATTAGATCTCCTCGAGGACTTGCGCCCGGTAAAAATTGATCGACTACGAATTTGTTATTACGCCAGAAATCTGTTTAACGTTTTCGTCATTACTATAATAGCGTTTAATAATAGAAATGATAATCAATGGTTAGAGAGATGGCCGTTTTCCGTTGTTTTTTCGTGTCACGATTTTTGTTTTATTTTTTTCTTCTTTTCCGTTTCTTCCTCCATTTTCTCTTCTTTTACTTTTCTTACCAATGACATTTCTTATCCTTCCTTTTCGTCGAAACGGCATATGAAATGAAATTAAATGAAATGAAACGAAATGAAAAGAAAAGGGCGGTGGGAGGTTGGGAAGAGTGAGACAAACGATGAGAAAAATAAGAGAAAAAAAAAAGAAGAGGTAAGAACCTTTGAAATTGAACGATCGTTCGTCGTGGATTCGTACCTACACAAACAAATAAAAAAAAAAAATTAAAAAAAACGAACGAACGAAAAGAGAAAAGAAACAAAAAAATAGGAGGACAATTATATCGACACGGTGTTGTATATGCGTTTGGGCGGGGAATGGAGAAGAAACGAACAAAAAAGGAAAAAGGAAAATTAAAAGAAAATTAAAAGAAAGAAAATGGATGGACGATGGAGGAGCGCGGTTACGCGGAATCGCGAAGAAAATGTGCGAAGTGAAATGCGAGAGATACAGGGGGTGAATTTGGTTTGAGTTGGGGGGAAGGGGGGTAAATAAAAAGGGATATAACCGGGCGAGGTATCGGTGTAACACGTTGTTAGGTACGAAGAAAGATAAAAAAAAAAAAAAAAGACAAATTATGTGGAAGAAAGAAAGAAAGAAAGAAAAAAAAGAGAGAGAGAGAGAAAAATAGGCACAATGATAATGACGATGATGATGATGATAATGATAAGAGCAAAAAAAAAAGAAAGAAAAGAAAAAAAGAAAGAAATAAAGAAAGAAGGTGCTTTTGGTACTACACCCTTCGATCTTTCCACTTCTCTTTCTCTTTCTTTTTTCCTTTTCTTTTTTTTTTTATCTTTTTCTACCTTTCCTTCCTCTACTCTCTCTGTCTCTCTCTTTTTTTTTTTTTACATCGCAACGTTCTCGCTCTTTAACACGACACAATTACGATTTCCCCCATAACGGCGTCCGTTCGCGAGGACGCGTGTTAATTAAATTTAATACGGGCTGTTCGCGGGGAACACTTTTCGA
>OU964985.1:2590449-2662949 GCA_918808275.2 Dolichovespula sylvestris | reverse complement strand
CAATTACCGTCATCGTAAATGGTTATTAAACGAACGTACCACCCTTGAATAGGACGATGGCTTTCAGGCACGCGTATTCCGAATGATCGACCCTAAGCAACGTGCACTTGGCTAACAATTCTCTGAGTCTTCTAGCCTCGTCGACCAATGTCTCGCGTCTTTCCGTGGTCAAATCGCCGGGTACCAAAGTGCTCTCCTCGACTGGGAAATTCCATTGGGCGGCCGTAAGTACGAACAACTCGCTCCAGGATTCCTCCAGCAATATCGTTTGATCTCTGTACGGTAACTGTTGGTCGAGACAAAGGGAGGGAAAAGAAAAAAGAATTATCAATCTGTTTCGTTGATCTCGTAATACAATATTATTAGAGTATCGTCGTTTAAAGAGTTTGAATTTTACGCTCACTTGTATAAACGAGTGTATGCTTCTGGCCCATCTTACAGCGAAGAATAACAATTTCGCTGCGAACTCGTAAACGTTTTCCGTCGGCAACAGCGAGAAACTCGGCATCGTATATTCCGCGGGGACAGGACTGACGATTTGCGGAACGAGACGGGTACCGACGAGTTCTTCTAAGGGTTCGAATGAAAAAATAAAAAAAAAAGAAAAAACAAAAAGAAGAAGAAGAAGAAGAAGAAGAAGAGAGAACAATTTCTATCGGTCTAATTGTTCGTATAGAAATATAAAGGGTATAACATTTTTATAAATTATCCCGAAATATTTATTCGCGTCATATATCTAATAACAATAACAACAACAATAATAATAATTATTATTATTATTATATCATACGCGAGTTAGATCCTCCCCCATCAGACGGGGGATTAATTAAAAGGTAAAAAAAAAAAAAAATACAAGCGATAAATAATTTACGCCGTGAAAATAATATCCGTTTAATCCGCGATAACTTTCTTAAGAATTATTTTCAAAGAAATTGAACGGCTAGCAACAAAAGGCTAGCTACAAAAGTGATCGAATGAAATAATAATAATAATAATAATAATAATAATAATAATAACAATATTGCTATTGTTTTATGTGATAGTCTTTAATTTACCTTTCTGTTCGAGCCTCGGTTCGACAGTCGCAGCTTCCTCGGAGCTCGTTACCTCGTCTTCTTTCGCAGCGCTCACAGGCAACGATTCCGTCGAGGTTCTTGGCAAAAAGTGTGCTGACATCGAAAAACAATTTCCCCCCGCCCCCAAAAAAAAGAGGGATTGCTACGTTAGACGCAAATTATTTTATCATCCAAAACAATATTTATAATTCTCGTTCCTCTCGTAATAAAAGGACAAACAATATGTTGATTATCGCTTACCAACGGCCGGTGCGAACGGTGGCATCGTTGGTTTGAAGGGAAACAGCGCCGGATAAAGAAGCGGATGATAGGGATTGTTTGTCGTGTGATAAACGTGAGGTAGACCCGGATAAAGGCCGGCCGGTGCTCTTCTAGCGGCAGCCACCAAGGTCGAAGTACTTCTCGGTGCTCTCTCGTGTTGTACCGCTAAAATCGATCGATCGGAACAATTTCGATGGCTACGACGAGGGGACGACGACGTAAAAAGAAAGGAAAAAAAAGAAAGGTAATGAAAAGAAAAATGTTAAATCTATCCTTGGTGTTCGCGTAGCTTGTACGAACGCGGATTTATCGAATCTGACCATCCCAATAACGTTTTCATGTCCCGTCGGTCTTCGTAATATGTATATATATATATATATATATATATATATATATATATATATATATATAATTTTGAAAATACGACCACGTGATTTGGTCCTCGTATGCTAATTCAATTAAACGTACACATATAATATTGTATATATGTTAATATCGATAGATCGTACACCCTCGACCGTACGACGATACCTATCGATATGTATATTTTCTATCAAGATTTGAAAAATATTAAATGCCAAATTGGTACTTTTTTTAACTCCCACCGAAGACTCGTTAAAGGTTACATATCGATGTTCCGAGTGGTCGTAATTGAAAAAAAAAAAAAAAAAAAAAGAGAGAAGAAAATATCGTAAAACCAGAACCGACACGACGAATAACGGATGTTACTTCTTTCGATCGACGCGCGATCGATATGAATAGATTGAACTGATCGAACGATAAGATCGAAAGACTTTATCTTTTCTTGTTAGTTGTTGTCCTTTCTCGTTCGGCCCGTGTAATTTATAGTAACTATTTTTTTTCTTTCTTTCGTTTTTCCTTTCCTCAACTCTATCCTCTTCATCACGATCACATGGTATTTTGATTAATTTTTTTTTTTTTTTCTATCGTCCTAATCGTCGTCATCGTGCAGTACTCTTTTCCCCATTTATTTTCTCTTTCTTTCTTCCTCTTTTCGGTTTCTTTTTTTATTCTTTTTTTTTCCTCTTTATCATCTCTCTTTAATCTCCATAAGAGAAGCTCTCAATGGACGGGGAACATATTGGTCATAATAATGGCGCCTACCACTTCAACATTCACCACCCTCTCGCTAATTGATATCTCCGAGCAATCAAGTGTTTGGATTATCGGTTCTAGTTGAGGTACGCCGTGGATGGAAGTGTTTACAAAAGCTGAGAACTCCGGGCTGCTTCTGACACCGTTACTCCGACCGTGTCGATTCTGACTCTCTCTCTCTCTCTCTCTCTCTCTCTATCTATCTATCTATCTATCTATCTATCTCCCTCTCCCCTTTCACATCGAATTTCTAACCAAAGCATCGATATAGAATTTCATATGGGTTCTACCGACATACAAACTGTTCTTCCACTATCTATCTATCTGTCTGTCTATCTTTCTCTCTCTTTCTTGTTCCTTCTCTTTTCGATTCTTTTCCTTTTTTTTTTCTTTTAGCTTAGGAGCAAGGGGATACTGTATTTGCCTCAATGCATTGTAATATATATATATATATATATATAGGTTTTGGGGACCTGCATAACGCACTCGATGTGTTTACACGAAAATGTCTTTATCGATTTTTATGTACATACACACACATATATATATATATATATATATATATATATATATATATATATATATATGGATTTCTGACAATCGCAGAACTTTTGGAATATGACGAGTCAATATCTCGATAGAACTTTCTTCGAGTGAATTTTCTATTTTCATCCAATTTTTGTTCTCTCTCTCTCTATCTATCTATCTATCTATCTTTTAAAATATATGTATAAGAGAAAGAGATAGAGACGGAGAGGAAGAAATAAAGAAGGAGAGAGAGAGAGAGAGAATAAAAATTGGTATATGTATGTGTCTGCTGTCTGTCTGTGTGCGCGCGTGTGTGTCTGTGTGTGTGTGTATATATTTATACGTATATACATATATAAAAGTAACTAATTGGTAAGAGATTAATCACCATCGAGACGAAGCGTACCATCACGTTTCATGTTGACCTGAAGACATTTTGTAAAACGACAGGCTTGGCATTGATTACGCCTCGAAACGTCCACGATGCAACGCCCGTTCTCTTTGCAGACGTAGTCTAAGTTTCTGTTGAGAACAAATAGACAAAAAAAAAAAGAAAGATAAAGAAGAAGAAGAGGAAGGAAGACGGAAAAGAGAGGGAAAGGAACGACGAAAAACAAAAAAGGTGGGAGGAAAAAAAAAAAGGAACAAAACGGAATTAATACACTTCTTGTCGTAACGTTGATTATTAATCGTACGAGATAAACGGCTCTCTTTAGAATCTCGACGATAATTCACACGTCAATTTTTATTAATCGTGACTTAATCAATTTTATTAATCGAATTTATCGCATTAATCGTCAATTTTATTAATCATAATTCGCGTTAATCTTATTTATTCGTTTCGATACCGTATCAAAATCTCTCCGACCCTACGTAGTAACGGTTAATGATAAATGTAAGCGATAAACGTTAGTGATGGTGATGGCGATAAACGTAAGAAAAGAAAAAAAAAAAAAAAAAAATAAATAGAAATAAGAGAGAGAAGAAAAAACACGCGGACACGACGATTTCGTTTTACTCGATTCTCGTGGGATTCTCCTTTCGACTTCGTTAAAAAAAAAAAAAAAAAAAAAAAAAGAAAAAAAAGTAGAAAAAGATAAAATAAAAATGTTTGTACTTCTTCTTATTCTCCTTCTTCTTTCTCTTTCGTCAAACACGAACGGCAAACTTTTTCATAGTTTTGTGGTTATCACATGTTAGATCATAATGAACGAGAAAATTAATTACCTCGCGTACCTGCGGATCGACCTTTTAAAGAAACCACGGCACCCGTCGCAACTCGGTACACCATAATGTTTCCCGGAAGCTTTGTCCCCGCACACTTTGCAGAGCGTTTCGGTCCTACTGTTCTCTTCCATATTTGTTTCTTCCCCCGTTGAATTCGAACGAAACTTTTGAACGGCAAGGACGACGGCGAGGATGACGGTGTCAAGGAGCGAAGACGACGGAGTAGTCCCTGCAAGAACATAAAAATTCATTACAAATTTTCTTCCACCCTTTTCCCTTTTTCGTACAACGTCTCGATCTCTCCATCGACGTTATTCATTCGATCGTTCAATGATTTCGAGATCAATACGAACGATAACGATTTTTTCTTCTCCTACCTCCTTTTCGAATTTTAAGGGGAGGGGGGGGGGTCGAAGTTTCGAATGGAAAAAAAAAAGCAAACAAAAAAGATCATCCTCGTCGTACAGTTTTAACTTACGTATTACGTATCAGCTGATACGACTCGATCGATATTCTACGAAATATTCGAGGATAGAACAAGCGTGCAGTTCAATTTTATCCTTGTTTGTGGCATAGATAGATAGAAGAAACGGAGACGTACTCGTGACGGACTCGTGACGGATTAGACGATCGTCCGATGATGTATGACAATAAGTGACGGTAGGGTTGACAAAGTGACGCTTTTTGAGAAAATAATTTTTCGCGATATAAACGCTAATAATAAGAGAAAAAAAAAAAAAGAAAGAAAGAAAGAAAAACATTTACCTGGCGTTATATCTTCTCGGTCTTTTATTACTCCTCATTATCCGTCATTTTCGCTGGCAATGTAATAACCACGTTTTACACGGTTTCTATCACCGTTTCGTGGTTATCATCGTACATACATACATATACATACTAACGTGCGTACGAACATGTACATAAATCGTAATCACTTCGACTTAGAGTTAGATATAGATAGATGGATAGATAGATAGATAGATGGATGGATGGATAGATGGATGGATATGGAGATGTATGGGGGTGTGTATCTGTGTATATATGTATCTAGAGTCAATGTAGTAACGACACATATGTTCTTGCATATTGTACGAGGTAATGAGAAACTCGGGAATGGCAAAACGTCGCTCGTAGACGACGAACTAAGCGAACTTCGATTCGTCGAAGCTTACGACTTCCTGCCTTCAAGCTCATTGTCGTCGTAAGCGAAACCACGATTTGACGCGATCGAAGATACATAGGAGGATACATTATACATACAATACCTCGACGTATAGATACATATGTACTTGTACGTACGTTATAAGTTACGTATTTACTACACGTACATTGTATATACTTACACGTTTTTAAACCGTACGTACGTATCTCTACGTTTTCTTCGAGCATTAAACGTGCGATTGAATATTTCTAAAATTATTAATTTATCATTTTTATTATTATTACTGTGTTTGGAATGATCCCTTTTGGTTAAAATCAACGTCGTTAAAACTACAAATTCAACGAGGAACGGGGTTCCATCGATATAAAGGAAATAATATTTCCACCGCGATCGACATCAATAATATATTCATTGAAACGTTTATCAACAATTAATCCACGTAAACGTTCCTACGTAAATTCCTTGTAAAAATTGATCCTTATTAAATTCGTTGGAACGACTACATTCGAGTATCCGTTACGTCGTATTTGATTCTTCCTTCCCTCTCCCTTCCCCTTTCTTCTCACCTTCATTTACATTCTTATCGGATACGTTCTGCGATCTGTCTTACAAAAAGGAAAAAATAAAAAAAAAAAAAACAAAACAAAAATATCCTGAAAGTATTAACGAATTGAGATACTATCTTTCGAAATCGATACAAATCTGAAGCAACCTCTCCCGCCCACTCCAAAAGAAAAAAGGAAAAATAAAAAGAATTAATTGCGACGATCTTTGATAAACTCGATTGGTCAATAAAATTGTATTAGATCGGACGGAACTTATACAAAAAAAAAAAAAAAAAAAAATAGAAAAAAAAGGAAGACGGACTGTCGTCGAGGGAAGGTCATAAAGTCGAGAAGTCTTGAGGGCACGTTTAACTACGGTCTCCGGGAGTCTCCCTTTGACTTTCTCAACCCTCTCGAGCCAGGACTGGATTCCCGTCCTTCCCTCCCACCCTCTCTACCTATCTACCTACCTACCTACCTCACCATTCCATTCTCTCTCTCTCTCTCTCTCTCTCTTCAACGAAAGAACCTCCTCCTCCTCCTCCCGGAGGCTAACGTATCTCGATCCTTCTCGCGCTAATGGAAGGCTAGGCCATCTGTAGAATTCTCAGGCTCAATAATGCAACGGTGACGTGGAGCAACCTCGTCCAGCCTCGACGGCGGTAAACCACGAAGAGAGTCCCGTTGGATGATGTCTTGCCCTCCTCCTCATCCTCCTCCTCCTCCTCCTCCTCTCTGTCTCTCTCTCTCTTCTCTCTTTTTTTTTTTAATTTTTATTTATTTATTTATTTATTTTTTTCATCTGGAGACCTTACCCCAGTATTCATTTAATACTTCAACCAATCCGCGAATATAATCCGAGTTCGATTTTCGAAGGTTTCTTTGCTTTTAAAAAAAAAAAAAAAAAAATAAAAAAGAATTACGATTATTGTTTTCTCTCGCAATTATTATTACGATAAAGAAAATTTCTTCATTGTTTTGTAGGAAAAATCTGATCGTTGAATTATTATCCAATATAATTCCCAGTAATTTTTAATCAGACTGGACTGTTTACTTTTCAAATATTATATATTTATATAATTACTTTTTCAAAAAGTATATATATATATATATATATAAAAAGGGATAGTCACGTCGACGGCGTTATCCTAACACTTCCTTCCTTCCTTTTTTTTTCTTTCTGTTTTTTTTTTTTTTTTATTATCGACCTCGAACCCGTCTCACTCGGTACCCCGAAAGTTTCGGCCCTTTCGTAATGGCATAGGTCGGTGGTGTACCTTACATACTGCGTATGTAATTATTACGGGTGCGGGGCGGATTATTTAACCCTGTTTGCACGTATGCGTGTCCCGCTTAGGTGCACGCACGTAACATATGTCGACGTCGCACAGGAGTCATTCGGCACGAGCCACGGATACGAGGTTCCAGAGCTAACATACTGCCAGGAGTCAGATTTTTCTGCTTTCCCCCTGTACACCCTCCACACACCCTCCACACCCCCGTCCCTTCACCCGTCCACCGTCCCTTCCGTCCCTTTTGTTTTCTTTTTTTTTTGCGTTCGTAAGAAAGGATATCTCTCTGTGTTACGGAAACCATTATATATATATATATATATATATATATATATATATATATATATATATATATATATATATATATATATATATGAAGACAAAAAAACAAAAAAGAAATAATGAAACTGTCGTATATTGAAATGATGAAACACGTATCGATACGTCATATATCGAAAGATCTTTCTCTCTGGTCTTTGTTTTACAGAATAACGTAGTCGTGCGACGTGTTAAAAATGAAAAAAGAAAAAAAAAAAAAAAGAAATGTGATTGGAAAGAAATTGGACGGTAAACCGGTAAACGATCGATCACCATAATTTAGAAAGTTTTGTCACAGTTGTGATGCACCGTTGACCAAGCTAATGTACTTTCGATGACTCCTCGCTTAGTTTCACAACCATAGATAGGAACTACAAAGAATGGAGAAAGGATACGTGCATAAACGCGCTCTCGAAACCTAAACGGGCGGGTAATACCCCCTTGGAACCTGGATAGGCATGCAAATTTTTTTCCCCGTCACGTCACGTGCATCCTTTCGCATAAAAAATGCTGATCGATAGCACCACGTGGACAAAGGAAACGACCATCGATATCATTCTGGTCTCCCGCGACAATGAGGCCCTTTTCTTCTCTTTTCTCTTTTCTCTTTTCTTCCTGTCATCGTCGAGATCCTAGGATCTCCATTCGTTTTTTGCGAATTGTAATATATAAAGACAAGAGGAAAGGAAATGAAATCATTAAAAAAAAATAAATAAATAAATAAATAAATCATCACGTTTCCCCCGTACAAGATCAAATCTAAAAGTTGTATCGTATCTCTTGATCTTCTTTTTTATTGCTTTCTTTATTCTTTTTTTTTTTTCGATTCAATCTTTACAATATTTACTTTTGTCGTTATATCATTAAATGTACTTTTTTTTTCTTCTTCTATTCAATCGTTACATACTGTCTATGATGTAACGATATAATCGATATAATCGCATAATTTAGTGGACACGCGCGCGCACGTGACTTTTAAAAGATCGTCGAAAGGATCGAAATTTTGCTGAGTAATTTTCACCTGGATTTCTTTTTATTTTTAGAACCCCCCTCTTTCTCTCTTTCTTTCGAGATAAAAAAAAAAAAATTAAAGGAGAGAGAAAATCCTTCGAAGGTATTCACAAAAAACAGCTTTTCGAAATAACTATCCCCTCGTGGATAATCGATGATCGAGAATCCTATATAAGATTTTTAACGTACCCCTCATTGCTTGCACGATCTTTTTTTTTTTTCTTTTTATTTTCTCCTTTTTTGTTCTTTTCTTTTTTTTTTTGGTTCGTTCGTAGCTCCCTACACCTAGGTAAAGTCGATTAATTTTTAATCAGCCAAACGGGGTGCACCCACCCCGACAGTGAGAGCGCGTCGTTACTGAGCAAGCCGTAGAGAAAGAGAGAGAGAGAGAGAGAGAGAGAGAGAGAGAGAGAACCCCCTGACGTGACTTTCGAGAGGCGAAAAAGTCGACTGCAATTAATGGACTCGCCTACGATCGATCGTTACTTTCGATCAAAACCAAGCATACGGTTGATAGTGATGCTTAAAAAAAAGAGTGAAGATAACGCTCGATCACAAACTTTTTCGTCTTCTTCTTCTTCTTCTTATTCTTATTTCTTTTTGTTTTTTTTTTTCTTTTTTTAATTTTCGCTTAATTATCTACGAGCGAAAAATATCAAATTTAAATCGCATTATCGAAATTTAGATTGAAAATTTCATTCCGTGGATACGCCTATCGAAATATAACAACTAACACGCTTTCGACTTTCATTGTTAATAATCGTCGTTTTAATTAATTGAAAATGAACGATGATTCGATTGGTCCGTAGAAAATATTTGTCGTTGGTGGTATCTTTTTCCTTTTCTTTTTTTTTTTGTCCCCTCCACGAAGACGAAGGAAATGCTTTTTACGTTTTAAAAATATACGCCGGCCCCCGATCGGAGACTCGAATCATACTTCGAACGATATTAATTACTGCAAAAGTCATGAAAATACGTGTTTCGCTATGATAAAATCAATCGACAAGATCGTAACTCGAATGTCATTAATCGTCATGTCATTATGATTAGTACAAAACCGTTTCTAATTTTTATCCGAAGTTACAAAGAAAAGTGTTTCCTCTCAACATATATATTTTAATACGAAAACGAATCGAATCCTTTTCCTTTTATTTTCGCTTTTTATCCTTCCTCAGTTCCCCTCCTATCGCGATTCAAAAATTCTTACCCAATTAGAAATACGATCTTTCTAAAAATTAATTATTCCGACGTATCCTATTAACGTCGATAGTTAGCGTATCTTAATGTGAGAGTCGATACGCGTGCCTCAACCCTACCCCCCCCTCCTCCTCCTCCTCCTGTAATTCCCTTCGCGCCAATTAAAGTATCTCCTCGTGCGATCGCATTTAAATGCGAACACGGCCCTGAGTGTGTAGGCCGTTTTGATTCTCTACGTCCGATTTAATTGTGCTTACATACTGTGCGCGACGACCGGCTTTCTCTATACCGATCGGCCAAACACGTGTACGCTTCGCACGGCTGACAGTGATTGCGTGACTCCGATCGACTTCTCGTCGTCGTAGTCGTAGTCGTCGATTTCGTCGTGTCCGAGGGACTAAAAAGGGACGAGGATGGAAGAATATCGTTGTTAACTTCGATCCGACATTGAAAAGCGCGAGACCATTTCTAAGCTAGAGTATTTTATCGACGTTCGACGGATCGCGAAAAATTCGATCGATTTATCTTTCTGAAAAAAAAAGAAAAAGAAAAAGAAAAAGAAAAAGAAAAAGAAAGTAATTCGAAACGGTCGCAGTCATCCTTTTCTTTCTCTTTTTTATTCTTTTTCTTTTTTACGCCTCTTCGATTCCGTAATATACTTTGAATTCGTTTGAAACGATCGATTTTTCTACCTCCCTCCCCCCCCCCCCTCTTCCCCTCCCCTCCAAGCCCGCCTAAATTTATAAGGTACTCGTCCACTCGTCCGATAAGTCTCGTGGATCTTTTCGTAAATTCGAATGAGACCCGCGAGCGAATTCGTCGTCGTAAAATTTCATTCGTACTAACGAGTATTTCTTTTTCAGTGTCGTCGCAAAAAGGAAAGGAAAGAAAGAAGAACTCTCGAAGGAAGATAATATCAAATGATGTCTGCGTAATGTAAAACGTCGATCAAAGACATAACCCTCCACGGTACCCGACGCGTCAATTATACTAATAGAATATCGATAAAAGCTATTTATCGATTGGGTATGACGGATAACGATGATGAAACGTAATGAATTTTCTTTCTGATCGAGTTATAAAACGTTGTGCGCACGAAAAAAAAAAAGAAAAAAGAAAAGAGAAAAAATTTCGAATGAATTCTTTTATCTCCCTATTTGTTAGTTACTTTTATTTATTTATTTTTTAAATTCTATCGTTTAATGTCTCGATAATCGTGCGTGTTATTACCGACGTAATAGACGAAGTTAACATTTTATTATTACGCACGATTGGATGCTCCTTGGAGAGTTTAATATACACTTCGTTACAGATTACTCTACGTTCTTCGAATTATCCTCCGAGACTGTTCTTTATGTTCTATGGGGAGGAGAAAAAAAAATATTTTCTGGGAATGCAGGACGCTCTATGAATGCATATTAACAATACTGAGTTCTTATTTAGGTAGCGACGCGATACTCGTATAATTCTACGAACGAATTATTTAATAGAATCAACCTAAGAGTCAAACGTTATTGATCGTTTAACAATTTTACAGGATCGACCTAACGATCAAACTAAACTAAACGGTCAACCTGACAGTTAATCATTTCACGAAATAATGATAATAAATACGCGCGTGTCATCCTGTCACTCCTTTTCGTCATCCTGTCTGCAGTTAAAAAAAAAAAAAAAAAAAAAAAAAAAACAAAGAAAAAATAATAACAATACAATAATAAAAATAAAACGATACGATTATTCTCTTAACCTTACGTACGTTCTTCAATCCTATCCGATTAAAAAACTCAACGATCATAGTTTCGATCGTAATATCGTATCGTCGACGGTACGGAAAAGAATGAGACGCAAGTGCATGTTATCATGAAGATATCAGGGGCGGAATAAAGAGCAGCGTTCGTGCTCGCGTTCGTACTCGCGCGAATAAAAGAGAGACAAATGTATGGTGTATAAGGAGAGAACCGGTCTACCATGAGTGATTTTAAATTCTGTCAAAGGTGAGTTTAATTGATGTGATAGGTGGGGCCGAAAATCATGAACCGAACGCGAATGACATCACAAAATACATCTTCTCGCTTAACCGACATGATAACGTACGCCTTTTACTCATTACCCTTTCCCTTTCCTTTCAATTTTTATTTCTTTCGTTCTTCCTTTCTGTTTTCTTTTTATTTTTCATTTATTTTATCACGTCGCGCCTTCTCTCCTTCTACTTTTCCTTCTCTCACTCGTACTCTTACACTTTCTCTTGCTCACTTTTTCTTTTTCTTTTTTTTTTTTTTTCTTTTCCATTTTGTTCTTTTCTTTCTTTCTTTCTTTCTTTTTTTTTTTTTGTTTCTTTTTCTTTTTTGTTTTTTTGGCATATGTGCGACGAGCGGTGACATAATGATGGGCATTACATGTACCCTGTAGGCCAGGTAAACCATAGGTCCGACGATTGCACGCCTCCGGCGTGCCGGAAAGGAACCTTTACAGGTGGGTTTACCCACAGGGGGAGGGGGGGGGGGACTTAAACGACGTGACTGCGACACATGTCACGCGTAATCGCGTCTCCTCGAGGTGCCCTTACCCTCCCCGCCCCCTCCGCCCCCTAGGCCCCCTCCGCCCGAAGAGAAATTAGAAGAAAGAAAAGGGTAAAACGAAAAGGAATAAAGTGAAACGAAGCAATGCGAAATGATTCGGATATTTTGTGTAATTGGTGGATACGAAGGGAAAAAAAAAGAAAATAAGAAGAAGAAAGAAGAAGATTCAAACGAAATTTAAACGACGATGAAGTTCGCGAAGTTCGATCGTCATCATCGTCAGTCGCAAGGACAGGCGTTGAACGTCGTGAATGAATTTTTGCGAATTCGATTTTTTACGATTCCGGTCCGTCGATAATTTTCGTTCGTTTCGTTTCTTTCTATCTCAAAAAGAAAAAAAAAAAAAAAAAAAGAAGAAGAAGAAAAAGGAACTATTATCTGAAAATAAACGACTCTACTTACGATCGACGTTAATCGTTCGAAATCGTTAATGTAAAAAATGTTAATGTACGAAGGGTTTTGATGCATTCGACGAAGGTTTCTTCGATCGTATACGTGGGTTGTCTGTAATGCACGTCTGATTGGATAAACGTGATGGGGGAAAAAAAAAAAAAAAAAAGAAAAGAAAGGAAAGAAAAATTGGGGAAAATTCGTCGGAGACAATTCTTCGGCAAAAAAGTTTCGCCGGATATTTGATTCGAAAAACAAATTATTATTCTCTCGTAAGGGATTTGAGGAAGAAAAAGAAAAAATACGTTCGTACCCTCTTATGCACGCTTATGCACTCACCTTACGGAATTCTGCCTCACGAAGATGAAGTAAGAAAATATAACGCAAGAATTCGTTCTATTTCTCGCAAAAGAATCTCTCGTAGTAGTGGTAGTAGTATCGTGTCCAAATTTTGGATTCTCAGTCAAAGAGAATCGAAACAGCGATCTCTTTCTCGTTCGATCGATCCTTCCTTGGATCCAACACGGATCTAACGCGTACGCTCGAATCTGGAGATCGTTGGATCGCCAAAGTCGGCCATATTTTTTCGTTTCTCCCTTTTCTTTTTTTTTTTTTTTTTTTTGTTACATTTTATCCAAGGATCACGCGAGTATTCGGCTCGACGCGAGTCTCGGTTTTCACTGATTACGAAACGAATCCTTCTATTCCGTTATTATACAATATCACGATCCTGTTCTCTCTCTCTCTCTCTCTCTCTCTCTCTCTCTTACTCTCTCATTGAATATTGCCTTTCTATTTTCTTTTTTCCCTTTTCTTCCTTGCTGTCACAAAATCACTGAATCGAAAACCTCGTCGGGGTGATAAAAACGAAACGGCTACACTCGTCGCGTACTTTCGAGCGGTGTTGAACGAAAAAAAAAAAAAAAAAAGGAAAAAAGTTATAGAGAAAAAAAAAAGAACAAAGAAAAATCGAAAAAAAAAACGAAAAAACGAGGTCGCGAAACAGTAAGGGAGACGTAAAGGATATGCACTGTTAATCTCTCCCGATCCTCTCCCCCTCTTCCTCTTCGTATTTTTTGTTTTCTCTCGATCCTTCAAATTCTTCCTCCTTTCTTCCCCACTTATTCAATTTGACTCTTAAAGGCACGTCGTAGGGAAAATAAAAAAAAAACACTTTCTCTAACGCGATAACGAGAACGAATACGCGCAACGTCGTATGATTTAAGAACTCGTCGATCGTTGGAGTCCTCCGCGGAGTCGTAAGTCACCCTGCTGAGGGCACCCCCGGGGTGTGGACCACCACGGAAAGAGATAGGGATAGATAGAGAGATAGAGAATATTAAAGAAAAGAGAGGGTAGGATATTCTCGAACGCGTTGATCGTACGAAGGCACAGGCCACGGGTATCTCTCGCGAACACGCCCAGTTCGAAAGGCTCGCGTTCTTCGACTCCTAAGCGAGCTTCGAAACCGGATTGGTCGACAGGCGGAGCCTCTGGAAGAACCCCCCCAGGAGCAAAAGGCACTACTACTCGCCCTTTCGAGCACCTACGACATCCACCCTCCCCTCCTCCTCCTCCTCCTCCAACCCCAACCCCAACACCCCGAGGGGTTGTCACACCGCAGACTCGACCAAGTTGCGCCGCGAAAAAATTCTAAAAAGTCAATTCGATTGAGCGCCATTCGTCGTTGCTCGTTCATCGGCCCTACGGGCTCGACTAACCTCGAAAGGGATTTTCTTTTTTTTGTTTGTTTCGTTTTGTTTTCTTTCCTTTTTGTTTTTTTTTTTTTTCTTTCGACGAACCTACATACCTCCTCTTTTCTCTCTCCTTCTCTTTTCCACTTTCTTATATCTTTTTCTTTTTTCTTTTCTCTCTCTCTTTCTCTCTCTCTCGATCTCTCTCTCTCTATCTGTCTCTGTCTATCTCTTAAGAAAAGCTCCAATCGATGTTACATAAATATGTGTATTAGAAATCTTTCTGTCTTTTCCTATCACTCGAGAAATCTATACCAATCGCGTAATCCGATTTGTAAGAGTCGAATGAGACCATTTTTCTTTTTCTCTTCTTTTTTTTTTTCCATAATTTTCAACGGTTCCTTTTCAGTATGTTCTTTTCCAGTTTTTCTCTTTTTGTTTTCCGTTCTCTTGATTTTGTTCTTATCGTCGTCGAGCGTCGATCGATCTCGTCGAGGATAAATTTCGATTTGACGTGAATTCTTATTCAAAAGGGAAAAAAAAAAGAAGAAGAAGTAATAAATATATTCAACCTCATTAATTACTATCATCTACACTCCTTCTATATATTGTCGTATATATACTTTTTATGTATAGATATATGTATGTACGTGTAACATTTGATCGATCCATTTCTTTTGCTCCGTATATGTATTCTCTTTTTATCCTGAATTTTTCTCCATCCTCTTCGCCGATAAGATAATTTTATTTCTTATAAATACATCTCTTTTTTTCTCTCGTCGAAAACAAATTTCTTCCGCGTATTATTGAAATGATCGTAATAACGCGCGTGACAAAAGATAAAATGTCATTTAATATTCCAAATGACTTACCTCCCCCCATCTCCTCCCCTCCCCGTTAGAACACCGATCATAATTATCGGCTCGTATTAGACACCCACTTACTTATAGAGGGAAGGCGTTATTCGAATAGAAAAAAAAAAAAGAAAGAAGGAAAAAAAAAAAGATAGAAAGAAGAAACTTATGATCTTCCTTCGGCGACGTTAACGAGTTCTCGTCGCTGAAAGAAATGAATTTCGCTTTCGTTCTTTCTTTAAAAAAAAAAAAAAAAAAAAAAAAAAAACAAAGAGAGAGAGAAAAAGAAAAAAGAGAGGCAGTAGTAGGTTATACAGAGTGGAACGGTAATACGTGACATCTGGACGTTTCTCACACGATACACCGGGAACAATGTTACGGTAAAGCGAGACGAGACGTTGGCAATAACCGTCGCCGATATTTATTTGAATATTTTATTTATTATTTCCGTAGAAATCAATGATTGCCATCTCGTTGGTGCGTGTGTGCGCGTGAGATTGAACCTACGTATATAGCGTACGAACCTTTTATCGGTTAGCGCTCAACGCGGGCACCATGAAACTTTTGATAACGTCGGTTGATCATTTTCAACGAAGCACAAACTTTTGTCCATTCGTTTCTTTTCACGTTTTTTTTTTTTTTGTTATTAAAAAAAAGAAAAAAGAAATAATCAATCGATTTAACAAGTATCACAATTCGACTAACAAAATTTAACATTTTCGACGCTGTTAATTTTTTCTCTATATAATGGGGTTGTAATTTTTCTTCCTTCGTATATATATATATATATATATTTTTTATTAATGTTCCTAATAGTCGGAGAATCGAAGCAATACATCCCTCTCTCTCTCATTCTCTTCCTTTCTTTTCCTTACCATTCTTTTTTAATTTCTATTATTTTTTTCTATCTTTCTTTTCTTCCCTTTCCTCACTCTCCCGACAATATATCAAATTATATAAATCGGAATTGGCGATATTCGAGTGTGGGATAACGTCGATACCGATTGCGCGTACTCTCTTATCCTCGATTTTGCCCCGCCGCGTGTTAAGAGTCGACGAAACGGCCTGAACTTGATAGGTCGAAGAAGGAGATCCCTGAGATTCTGAAGTACCTCCTCGACTGAGACGGGAGCAGAAAATCGCGGTGAAGTGGTAACAGTCGGGCTAATGGCTCGGAGACGATATTTTGTTAAACAAGGAAACCTTTTATCCCTCAACCCCTCCAACAACGTCTCCGATAGAACCCTCGAGAGCAGGGACGCTCTACGATTTCGAATGGGACCGTAGTTTTCTTTCAACCGAGATACCGAGTCAACGTATATATTTATTAACAAAAATTTCCCGTTCGCGACCAACAATCCTTTTACCACTCTTTCTGACGATATATAAAGTCTCTTTATTAAAAAAAATAAAAAAATAAAAATAAAGAAATAAGAAATATACATTTCTTTTTATATTTTTCGGATTACGAAAGGAGAGAAGAAGAAAACAATATTTGTAAATTAAGGAAGGATACGTAAGTTCGAAGTCTGATCGCAATTTTACGTGCCGTGAGTGTTTCTTTCTTCCTCTTTTTTTGTCTTTTTGTAAATGACGCACTTCAAAATACTCGTGGAAGGACATAAGAGAGAGAGAGAGAGAGAGAGAGAGAGAGAGAGAGAGAGAGAGAGAAATGAACCGTAGCGTAACGGTATCTCCGTATTAAAGAATATTATTCGGACAAGGTGTATGGAAAATGAGAAAGAGAGAGAGAGAGAGAGAGGCGATATTTTGAACGAAAATACGTCAGGGAAGATGACTCCTGTCGGTGGAAGAAAGGATCCCCCGTTAAAAGCGGCCCTGCACTGTCACTTTGGTTTTCTTGTCATCAAGAAAGTACGAGCTGAAAGTGTGAACCACACCGACCGCCACGACAAGATGTCACCTGCCCGTTTCTCACGATTCGCCCACGCATATCTCGCCGTCGTTCTCGCACATTCCTTCGATCACCCACCCTTCCCTTCCCTTCCCTTCCCTTCCCTTCCCTTCCCTTCCCTTCCCTTCCACCAACCCCGTTTATCCTCCGAATCTCTTTCAGGCTCTTACATCGTGTCGCGGCACTTCACACTTTTACGCTTCGTACGAACGAACAGCCACGATAGTTCCTTACATTCTATTATTCGTTTATATCGTCGTCGAGTTTTTTTCTTCTCGTCGAAGGAAAAAGAAAGGAATGGAAAAAAAAAGAAGAAGAAGAAGAAAAAGTAAGCATCCCGATAACAATTTTGTCCAAAGTAGCGATTATCCATAATCCCTTATTGTCATAGATTATCGATCATTATTATTCTTTTTATCGTAGCACACAAGTTCACGCGGGGAAACATGTACAAAATTTTTTTTTTTTTTCTAATCTCGTCTCGGTGTAACGTAGGGGAAAAGGAAAGTTTTACGATTAAAATCAATTCAAATGGAATTGAATTGTGAATTGAATCAAATGCAATGGGATTGAATCGAAAAATTTTACGATGTCGTCTCGTTGTAACACAGAGATAAATTTTTTTTTTCTCTGGATTGCATGGAGATTGAAATAAATGAAAAAGAAAAAAAATAATTAGCCCCTTTGGAAAAATTGAAAGGGAGGATGTGGAGGATAAAAAGAAAAAAAAGAAAGCTGGTTCCGGCCGGGATCGAACTGGCGACCTTCTGCGTGTAAAGCAGACGTGATAACCGCTACACCACGGAACCCTTGTGCCATGTTCTTGCAATTTAATCTTGATCTCGGAATAATTCTTATATATAGTAATATACCGGGTGATCCCTTTTAAATAAGACCACTTTAAATACGTTTTCTTCGTCAGAGTGAAGAGATGTTTAGATGGTCTTGCATAAAAGGACCACCCGGTATATATATATATATATACGTGTATGTAAACGATATCATATTTGGTACAAGAGTTTGAGAAAATGCAGTAGCCAATGCTTTCAATAAAAATATATTAAAAATGACGCATATATATATATGTGCGTGCACGTGTGAGTGTATGTGTGTGTAAGTATAAAACATCGATACACCTTACATACTATTGGCAGTAATAAAAAATCAACAATAAATGTATGGTCAAAAAAAAGAAATAAAAAAAGAAATTTATACGTAATAATTTATCCATTGTTCCGTGTGCCTTTTTAAGTACGGACGGTACGATGAAA
Source organism: Dolichovespula sylvestris (assembly GCA_918808275.2). NCBI lineage: Eukaryota > Metazoa > Arthropoda > Insecta > Hymenoptera > Vespidae > Dolichovespula > Dolichovespula sylvestris. The sequence goes on along the minus strand of OU964985.1, from coordinate 2,644,513 downwards.
AGAAAAAAAAAAAGAAAAGAAAAAAGAAAAGAAGAAGTACACGAAATGTTTTAATTTTTGTTCTCTCTTTTTGATCTTGGCTATCCTTGAACGATCGGTAAATACCAGTTATAAATAATTGTGCAACGAAATATTACCTTTGCATGTTACGTTACTCGTAAAAATCTCCTATCGCGATTCCGTTGACCAAAAACAAACCAATCGTCCAAAACCCAACTACAATATGTACTTCGACGCGTGCGACTTCATTTGAGACATAACGGACCGACGTTAAAACCAAAAGCCTGATGTGGCGAGCCATAGTCGACCGGATGAAAATCGACAAGCGGCAATCTTTGAAGTTTGTCCGTACGAACGAGCAACACCGTTTCGCCTTTACTCTTACGGGATTTACAACCGTCCGTTACGACGAGGGGCTTCGTATCGTAATAAGAAAATTCAGTTTCGTTTTCACCTAGCAAACGTAACGACAAATCGTAACTGTCGTTGGCTGCATCGTACCATCCCGCGCTATTCATGCACGTGTACGTGAAATTTTGATAACCCTCTTCGCTGAGCAAACGCAAGAAATTCAATTGGATCACACCGATGGTCTCATAAGTTATCTGAAAGTTATAAATACAGCGATGACAGAAAGATGATTTATATATATATATATAGATTTATATATATATATAGATTTTTTTTTAATACAAATTTCGAAAATAATTACTTACGCGGAATCCACCCCGCAATTTAGAATACCAATTGCCTTTTCCGTCCTCCTTTCTCCAAGGTATATTTGGCATTTGGCTGCTGTGAATGTCGGGAAAAACGCAAGTCTCACCCATATTCGTCATATTGCAATAAACGTAAACGGCATCGTCGGGCATTCCTAAATTTGGATCGATCCAGTACCAACCTGTATATGAAATAATTATTTTATTATGGAGAGATCGATATTTATAAAGATACACGACAAACGAAGGATACGAACCATCGGTGAAATGCGGATGACCGTAAAATAAATCTTTACAAGTTCTTACAGGATTTTCCCTTGTTCCAGTCGGTTTGCGTATTCGATCCAACTCTTGCCTAATGCTGTAGATGGAAGTATATACGTCTAAAAATTTCGATCCCAACACGTTATCCTCGTCGTTATTCACTTCATCTTTGTTCAGATCATTCTCCTTCTCGTTGTCCTCTCTTCTAAAATTAATTCGATATAAATACAGCGAGCGAAGGGTCTTAATGATTCCTTTTTTTTTTTTTTTTTTTTTTTTTTAGAAGAAAAAAAGAAGAAAGAAAATTCTTCTTACGTGTCATCCGAAATCTCTCGTTTCCTTTTGTAAAAGTGCGATTGAGTAAATAGTAATTCTGGCGGGATCATTGGTTGCTCCGCCGGAGGTCCAGGAGGACCTGGAGGACCTGGCGGGCCTATGTCACCTTTCGATCCATCGATACCGGTGTAACCCTTGGGTCCTGGTGGGCCCTCTAAACCGGGCAAACCTGGTGGACCATCGTTACCCTTCAAACCAGTTTGACCAGGCGGTCCTGCATTTCCTTTAGGACCTTCCGGTCCTGCAAGACCACGTATTCCTCTTTCCCCCTTTTCACCCTGATCGCCTTTCGTTCCAATCGAGCCAATATCGCCCCGATGTCCTTTCGAACCTCTTCGACCTCTATCACCTTTCGGACCTTTCGGTCCATCAGGTCCAGCTATTCCGGGTAAACCAACAGCTCCTGGAATTCCCGGTGATCCACTTTCTCCAGCCGAGCCTGATAATCCTCTTACACCTGGTAATCCCGGAGGACCAGGCTGACCTTCTCCTCCTGGTCGTCCTTGCGGACCTGGTAAACCCGGTGGTCCAACGTCGCCCTTATCTCCTGGTAAACCTGTATTCCCTTGTATTCCCGCTGGACCCTCTGGACCCTGTCCAAAATAACGTATTACATATTTCGTTTAACTCGTTCGTCGTTTACGACGTTATTACGAAAACTAACCGGTCTCCCTTGTATACCGGGCAAACCTTCTTTCCCAGGTGATCCAATTTCTCCTGGAGGTCCAGGTTTTCCAGATCCTCCATCCTCGCCGTCTCTACCCGGTTCCCCTTTCGGACCGATTAAGCCTGGTTCGCCTGGAGGCCCAGGAAAACCCGGAGGACCCACATTTCCTTTTGGTCCTTCCGGTCCAACGGGGCCAGGATTTCCAGGAGGACCGGACGGTCCCGCTTTACCTTCTTCTCCCTTTTGTCCAGGAGGACCTCGTTCTCCCTATGTTATGGTATAAATAAAAATAGTTATTGGTATAAATAAAAATTATTTTCCCCGTAGTTTTTTTGTTCTTTGTTTTTTTTTTTAATCCAATAAATAATATTTACCGGATTTCCATCAGCACCTCCTACTCCTGGAGGACCCGGCAAACCGCCATCTCCTTTCTCCCCTTGACGACCCTCAAGACCTTGTAAACCTGGCGGACCGTCCGCACCCCTGGGTCCTTTTTGACCTTGCTCGCCTGGACTACCAGCTGGACCAGCAGGTCCGATCGAACCCGTGTCTCCGATCTCTCCTTTTGATCCTGATGGACCGGGTAGACCTTGCGGTCCTACAGGTCCAGCAGGACCAGGCACGCCAATCGGACCATCTTCACCCTTCATACCTTGTCTACCAATTTCACCAGGTGGTCCCTTTTCACCTGTCGCTCCCACGAGACCTGGCTCTCCTCGTGGTCCTTGAAGTCCCGGTGCTCCTGATGGACCCTGTTTAATTTATTGAAATTTTGGGAAAAATTTTCCTCTAATTCTTCAATCAATAAGATTATACAACATTAGATCAACATTAGAATTTTTAATACATATGTACTTACGGTTGAACCTTGAGAACCTTTAAAGCCCTTTTCGCCGGGTGGTCCAATATCTCCTTTGTCGCCATCTTCTCCTGGAACACCAACTGGACCGGGGGGGCCCGATAATCCTCGTTGTCCTGGTAAACCATCTCTACCAGTCGGCCCTGGTAAACCAGTTTCACCCTAAACAAAAATAAACATATCATTTCGCGTAATAAAAATGTAATTTTGTATCATTTATAATGTAAAAACGATACCCTGTCGCCTTTTGTACCAGAAGGACCAAGCGGTCCTTTCGGACCTTGTCTGCCTTCGGGACCTATAACTCCGTCCTTTCCAGGTTCTCCTTGAGCTCCTTTGTCTCCCGATGGTCCTGGCAAACCAATCGGGCCCATTTCTCCTTTCAATCCAGGTATCCCCTAAAAATCAGGATACATATTATAAATACATGTGCATTAAAGGAAAAAAAAAAGAACACTTTACGAACAAACTAATGTTTATTAGATAAATTAACGAACCGGTAACCCGACTAATCCTCTTTCACCAGGAAATCCAGGTAATCCTGCAGGACCAGGTGGTCCGTCTTTCCCAGTTAGTCCTTGAGGACCAGGAGGGCCTTCTTTACCTTGCTCGCCTGGTGTACCTACATCTCCTGGTATACCCGGACTACCTGGAATGCCAGGCTCGCCTGATTGACCAGCTTCTCCTGGTGAACCTTGTGGACCGATCACACCAGGAGACCCGACGGGACCAGGTGGGCCAGATTCACCGATTGGTCCACGTTCCCCTGGAAGACCAGGAATACCATCTTTTCCATCGAGTCCGAGCTGTCCTGGTGATCCTATAAATCCACGTGGACCCTCTAGACCTGGTGGTCCAGATTCTCCTGCCGGTCCCGGAGGTCCTGGTTGACCGGTATCACCTTTCGGACCTGGTAATCCTTCAGAACCTCTTCTACCACGAACACCTCTGAAACCCTTCCATCAGATACAATTAATATCGTAAATGCAAGTACTATATTTTCAAAGATCTGTTTTCGTTCATATATATTACTTACTCTGGGACCTATCTCTCCGCGATCACCTGGCAAACCATTGTTTCCCTGTATACAAAAGAAAAAATATAATTATAATTGATATGATATCATACCCAATTTATAATAATATAAAAAATATACATTTTACCCTTTCCCCCTTCTCCCCATTGGATCCTTCTCTTCCAATTTGACCTTTATCACCCTTCTCACCCGGATTTCCCGGATATCCTGCCAAACCAGATACACCGATTTTCCCTTTTTCACCGGGTGGTCCGGTCGGGCCCTGTTCCCCGCGACTTCCTTCGAATCCTCTCGGTCCTTCTGTACCTTCGATCCCAGGAACTCCCTGAGGTCCTAATGGACCTCGTTCTCCTTTCAATCCTGCATCACCTTTCTCTCCTTCAATCCCTCTGTCGCCTTTTTCACCTCGATCACCAGGTAATCCTCGTTTCCCATCATCTCCTTTCGGACCACGTACACCGGGAAATCCTATGGATCCTTGTGGACCTGTTATACCTTGTTCACCTTTCAATCCAGGAATTCCAGGATTGCCTGGATGTCCAGGATGACCGTCTGCTCCAGGAAGACCTGGTATCCCAGGTTTACCTTGTGGTCCCTATAAACAACGAATAAATAAGTTAATATTAATACATTAAGAATATTAATAACAATGGTTATCTACTCACGACCAATCCGGTCGATCCCAATGGTCCTTGTGGACCAGGTGGACCAACTGGCCCCGATGGTCCAGATGGACCAGGTGATCCGGGTGGGCCTGATGGGCCAGTATTACCTTTTGCACCGGGAGAACCTTCGCTTCCAGGTATACCAGGATTTCCTGGCATTCCTGGAAAACCACGTGGTCCAATAAAACCTCTCGGTCCCTACAGACGACAATTTTTGTTGTAAATATCTATTACGCAGTAAAAAAAGAAAAAAACAATAATAATATCAAAAATTTCTGACCAATTCACCAGGCAATCCCGGTAGACCAGGAGGTCCATCATCACCCTGCATGCCTTCGTGACCTGGCAATCCTGGTTCCCCAATAACTCCTGGAGGTCCCCTTTCACCTTTATCTCCTGGTAAACCTGGTAGTCCAGGAGGACCTTGCTCTCCCTTTATACCGGGTGGTCCAGTAGGACCACGTTCTCCATCTCTTCCAGGTCGTCCTCTTCTACCTTCTCTTCCAGTGTTCCCAGGGATCCCTGAGTAATAAAACAAATTAGTCGATTATAGAATTTGATTAATTATACATATATATTATATAAACGCGAAAAATATAATACCTCTGTCTCCTCTAGGTCCAGGTTCACCCATATCACCGTGTTCTCCTTTTTGTCCTTGAGGTCCTGGAGGTCCATCCGAACCAGGAGTACCAGTCAAACCCATCGGTCCCTCGCTACCTCTCATCGCCAACATATATTGCGATAATACTTGTCTCAGTGCCTCTACTTGAGAATCGGGACCCTTCTCGTTTCCTTGCTGATTCAACGAAGGTATCATAAATACGTGACCAGGTGGACCAGGAGCACCATTTAATCCTGCCAATCCGTCTTTTCCAGGCTCTCCTTTTTTACCTTGCGGCCCAATCGTTCCCGGTGGACCCGGAAAGCCTCGGGGTCCAGGCGATCCGCGAAGGTTATAATAATTATTATTATAATATAAATCCCCATCTGTATTCGAATTTGAATATGACGGTAAATCATAAGATTCAATTGTAGGATAAACATTTTCTTGCGTAATAGTTTCGCTCTCGAGGTAACTCCGCGTTGTCGATTCCTCATTTCTGTTATATATCTGTACAAAATATAAATTATTATATATATATATATATATATAAATATGAGTAATCTAACAAATAAATATAGTTTAAAGAGTTTGTATTACCGTAACGGGTTCGTTGATTATTGTCCTCATTGTTGGTCTTAATACAAATGTAAAATTTGTAGGAACATATCGCAAGGGATATGCTTTTATATCTTCCTCGTTGAGATTCTCATTCAAATTCTTTTGAATTCCCTCGAAATCTTCATAACCAGAATGCTCGTCGAATGATACGTTGAACGACTTAGATGGCATAGACTCGTCGACGATCGAGTTATTGTTATCGAATTTATACGTCAATTCTTTCTCGCAATCAGGGGCAAATATCGTGCAAAGTTCGTACGCTGCATCCGGGGTCGGTGCTATCTTCAAAAGTTCGAGTCCACCCTAATAAGAAATTAATGTTTATTTTTTGAATGGAGATATCGATGTTTTTGTATTCGTTAGGAGAGAAAGAAAGAGAAAACGAAAAATTAGATATTAATTTTGACGATGTATCTATGTATATATTTATAATACAATATATATTTACCAAAAATATATTTTCTTCCATAAGTTGTTGACCTATGATGACAATTCCATTGACGTTTATGCTCTCAGAAATATTCCTTTTTAATTCCTTGGTAATTTCTCTTTTGCAATCCAACAATAAGGTAACCGTGTTCCCTTTTACGCTTATACCCAAACGATGCCATTCGCCATCGGATATATCTTCCCCGAATGAAATCGGTTCTCTCTCGACGTCGTTAATGTCCTCGGAGGTATCGTAAAATAACGTTACGTCTTTGCCCAACGACAGGATCAATTGTTCCTGACCGCCATCGTCGTAAATTGAAAACAACGTGGCCATGGGAAAGTCTGTTATAATTGTAAGTACAATATACACGATTATGTTAATCGAAAAAAAAAAGAAAAGAAAAGAAAAAAGATTCGTTTACAAGATACGTTAATTTTCTTTCTTTCTTTCTTTGTTTTTTTTTTTTTTTTTTTTTTGTAAACTTTAATCATCGACTCAATACTTACCGACTTTAGTTCTCGCAACGACGACGATCGAAAAATTATTAATCAGTCCGGTCGGAAAGATCGCATTCGTGTTTATGGTCAACAATGAAGATTCACCGATATCGAATGCAATCGTGTCGTTTCTTTTACAACGATTTTCCGTAACAATCAGTCCTAGGGGTTCTTGATACATCCCGGTACTTTCCATGAGATCGACGACACCGTTCTCTACAATATATAAATATATATATATATATATATATATATATATATATATATATATATATATATATATATTAAAGATTCCGATGAAACGAAACGGTCGGCCTAGACGCGCATAGAGAATGAACAATTAAATCGTAAGTTGCAATCGTGCATCTCTAATAAGTGGTACCGCCGAGTAACGCAAAGTGTGACGATGAGATGAACGACTGGAAACCTAGTGACCCATGAACCCGTATAACATAATTCGCATTATTGCAACGAACGACTTGTACCAATTCCTACGTAGGAGCTTTTAAAGGAAATGAAATCATACCGTGTTACTCCATATGGAACGTTAGATGAGTAATTCGATGAATGAAACGTGTATCACCTTAATCGAAGCTTATTCTATTCTCTTTTTTTTTTGTTTTGTTTTTTTTTTTTTTTTTTGATACAGAAAAAGAGACACTTATTTAAAATTTCCCCACGTACCCTAACGAGGGGTAGAAGATGATCGACGTAAACCAACGTCGTTCAAATGGAACAAAGAATATTTGATAGGTTCGAAAAGAGAAAATAAATAAATAAATAAATAAAAAGGAAAAAGAAAAGAAAAGAAAAGAAAGGAAGTGAAAACGTTTATTTTCGAAAGACGCATACGACGATAATAAAACGTACGTACCTATGTCTATGTCCCGTCGATTTAAATTCGCCCCCGTCGAGATTAACGCGAACGAAATGAAAAAAAGCGTAACGGCGTGAGAAGGGTGGATGATGATAGGACGATGAAATCGTTGGATTCTCCATCGTTGCTTCGCTTGATCCCCTTGCATGCCTGATCTTTCTTCATGAAACCATGGCTTTCCTATTTTTAACACTATCTTCACAGAGATTACCTTATCCCTAATATCGAATATATATATATGTGTGTGTGTGTGTATGTGTGTGCGTGTGTGTGTACGTTTATTTTCTATTCGAAATAATATCACGAGTAAAGTTGAAACGTAGGGGAACTCACTTGCGACGCTGCGAAACAGTTCTGGGAGGGAACGAGACAATTTCTTAACATAAGCATCATCCCACCTCTTCTTCTTCTTCTTCTTCTACTTCTACTTCTCTTTCTTCTCCTCTTTCTTCTTCTTCTTCTTCTTCATTCTCATTCTCTTCCTCCTCCTCTCTTCTTCTTTCCTTTTCCTTCCTACTCTAACGATCGTTAGATCCCTTTGATCTCTCCCTCTCTCGTTCCAATCTCCTATCTTCCCTCCCGTCCTTACCAATCTCTTCCACCACTTCTCCTTTTTCTTCTTCTTCTTCTTCTTCTTCTTCTTCTTCTTCTATTCTCAACTAGAATATACGTTCCGCGTGTACGCATTCCACACATGCGCCTTTTAATGACAATTCCGCGTCTCTTCTATTAACACTGATTCGAATAACACGTGCTTCACGTATCGTGTTAAGTAGTACACGGACCTTTCCTTCTTCAATTCTTTAAAGAAAGATATGCCGGTAGTACGGCTCAATTGGTTAGATATAGGATTTCAATTTTTGAGTTACATGTATAGCGGTAATGTTTTTTTTTTTTTTTTTTTTAATACAACGCGATTAACGTTTAATTTATGTAATCTATGCGTCGTATCATGAGAAATTATTTTTCTATATGTTCAAACATTTGAATTGTTCGAAATCTTATATCAGAAAAATATTGTCATTTTATAATTATAAAAATATATATTTATATATAAGTATAAATTATCTTAGATAATACTAAGAATTAATTAATAAACATTTCATAGATCGGCCCAATAGATATGCACTCTCGCAAACGTTTCGATTAATTACTTCCTTCCTGCTTTAATGCTACATGCGGTATTGTATTTTCTACCATAGGTATATCATAATATCTTAATAAATCAAATTAACGTATTCCATTGGCGTAACGTTACATATATCTATGTATCTCGAATTCGTATTAAATCTATACACTTTTGCAAATATCTTCTGATATTTTATAATCATAAATGTATGCGTGCGTGTAAACTACTACTGTAGTATTATAAAATAATAATTGTCCTCTAATAATAATCGTGGTTTATAATTAACGTATGTTATATTATGATTTTCAAATCAGCGATTTCACAATTCTTATGTAAAAGTATTATTAGCGATGTTAAGCGTAAATACTATAATGTTCGGTCAGAAATAGATCGAAAAGATTTTGGAAATGTCGTTGAGGCTGTTCGTTACTCCTGGTTTTTTAACGATTTACGCTATCAATGAGAACAGACGTGTAAAAGTCTTGATCAATTTTGATGAACAAGGTCTCATTTTGATGACGAAGGTTTCATCTAGAATAAAAACCATTTTTAACTATGAAGTTATCGAGTCATTTTCGGAAGTACATTAGAATATTTCGAGTATGGCTCTTGCGAAGAGAACCACAGATAAGGCCACTTCCGATTTCGATGAAATTTCACATAATGAAAGTGAATAGAAAATTGGAAGGGAGTTACTTTCCCTTTGGTGTGTACACTCAACGGTTTCCGAGAAAATCAGTCATTTCGTCTAAAAAAAAAAAAAAAAAAAGTTAAGATAATAAAACTTACTCGTATTGCATTGAAACAAATGAATAGGTGACAAAGCTCTTGAAGTGTTGTGTACCGTTTTTGCATCCTAGATCGGATCCATCATCGATTGTTTTCTCATTTATTTTTCTTACTCTTGATCGTAAACATTGCAATGAACTAACAACATATTCTCTTTTTTCACAGCAAAGTTTTTTTCAGATGCACATACAGATACAGATACAGCTAAAAAAGAAACAAATAAAGATTGCAGATAAAGATAAGGATAAAGAAAAAAATAAATATAAAGATAAAGATAAAGAATTTATTTTATGATCAATTAGTAACGAGTGAATTTGTTTTATCGACTGATAGTAAGGTAGTTTCCTTCGGAACCAACTGATGAAAATGGGAATTCTTCTGCACCTATTGGTAAGTAGATTTCTACCTTATGGTCGGTAAAGATGAAATTTGTTTTACCATAGGAATGAAGATAAAACATAAAAGATAGAAAAATAAAATTCGGAATTTTCTACAAAACATTTTATTTTTCGTGCGTTTCCGATTGTTTAATGCTTAAACGAATGTACTATTGTTAAAATATTAGTTTATTGTATTGCGGATACATTAAAGACTGTAGGTGTAATTTTTAATAAACTTTGTAATGTTTTATATAGTATCGTTTAAATATTAGTTTCGTATACTTACGTGTACTACGTGAAATTAAACTTTATATGTAGATCAGTAGAGAAGGGTACGATTTTTTTTTCTTTCTTTTTCGATTACAACATTTACACCAACATTACGAATCCAGGCGTAATTCTTGATCGATTATTATGAATAAGGTCTCATTTTGAAGATGTTTTAAGCGATGACACGGTTTTGTCGTATTTTTGAAAAGGCTTTGTTTTACGCATAAACTATTCTCGTAAAAGTCATCATTTTCTCACACATTTAAAAAGAAAATAATTTGAAATAAGATCTATTTAATCAAAATCGATCAAAAATTACGTCTATATTCGTGGTCGGCTTAAACAATTATAAAATCAGGGATGACAACCTTAAGAAAAAAAGGCCTAACTTCACCGTAGTCACTTACTGATGACCAATAGAAATTGTCCATTTCTTTAATTTGTCGATTAGGCAAATAAATAATATCGGAATTTTTAACACAAGCTGAACCAAAAGTTTCTAGATGATTTTTAAAATCAATTAGTCGACCCGTCTAGAAACTTTTGGGCCATGGCGTACTAAAAATTTGTATTAAAGACGTATCTATTAAAGTGCTATATTCATAGATCTAACTTCCCACAAATGGTTAGCGATGTGATTGGCTAGTTTAAAATATTTAATTTTGAGGGAAAAACTTTATCCGTTGGCGAGAAAAACGTATTCGAACTTTACGGATCAAATAAAACGCGAGTATTTTTTTAAATTAGTCGATAATAATATTTCATATCTCTTCTATAATAAGTGTATATATTTATATAAACTGCTCTATGTTTGAAATGAAAGAAAATATCATTGATTCATAGGATATATTCAATAACTATCCCTTTGAATATTATCAGTATTATTTGTTGTTGTTAAAATGTGGCAAGATTCTTCTAATAATTTAAGTGAACATAGTTCATTAGTTATTTCAGACAGCGATGATAATGCAACCACTAGTACAAGACAAAATATCCTTATTGATAGTAGCGACAATGAAGAATCTATTTCAATGGAAAGGTAAATGTTAGAACGTTTTTAATTAAATTTATTATCAAATTATATGATGTATCTTTAATCGATGCATCAATTAAAATACATTAATACAAAATCTAATATAATTATAATCCATTTTTATGTCGAAAAGGGAATCAATGGATTTACATTCTTCGTCAATTATCGAAGATAGAGTAAGACGCAAGTTAAAGAATCATCGTTTGATTTATTCTGATGAAGAAAGTATTAGCGATATAGATGATAAACCTTTATATAGAAAGCCAGAATCTGACGAAACTTCAGACGGTATGTCGTTTATATACAATATAATCCCTTTTCAATTATCCATTAAGAAATTATAAATTGAAACTTAACTTACAAATATCTTTTATTTTGATATAATTTCACAGATGATACCGATGTTTCTTCTGGAAATTTCTTAAATAGAAAAAGGAAAGATATTTCACATGATTATACAAAAGAGAATATAAAAGATTTAAAAATCCAAGATTCCTTTGATACTACTACCAATAATATTAATGATGACAATGAAACTAATGTATCTGACAAATCTAATGAATCTGGCGAATCTAATGAATCTAATAAATCTGGGAATCTAGAAGAAATGGATTCAATTAATAAAAGTGAGGATTTTAATGAAAAAGAAGAAATTAATACTAATATACAAGAAAATGAACAATCTATTGTGGATATTACCACGGATACAGGTATTAAAGTTTATTCACGTAAAAATAATCTATATTATCGTCTTAGAAGAGATAAATATACAAACTTTATATACTTTTTATTACCTGCTATTGTGACAATGAAAATTTTAGACTTCTGTAGATTTAATGTAAAAATTTGTAAAGAGAAAAAGAGACAAAGGATTAATAAAAAATACAATATTAACTCCTAGATAGTACACCAGAGAAAAGAAGGAGTGAGGAGGATGTATTGGCGATAACTTATGCGAAACAAGAGATTGGTGTTGGTAATATAGATCCGCTGATAGCGCAAGAGAGAGCTCTACTTTCTTGTAAATTGAAGCAACTACAAAATCAATTGGAAAAAACAAAGGTAAGAAAATATATGCAATACCTTGGAGACATATTTTAAGCATTTCTAATAGCATGAATTTTAAAATATTTTACTTTTAGTTATTACTAACTACTGCAAATATAGAGATATTACCGGATAAAGGAAAAAAATTAAAGGAAAGCATTATTGTTCAAGAAAAAGAAATAGAGGTAGTAAAAGCAAAATTAGAAAGAATACCTTTAGTACAACCCGTTGAACAAACGAATGCAGAATCTATGCCTGACAATAAACAAGACAAAACATCATCTGAATATTTCTTTTCGGATCTTACGTCTGCAGAATCTAAACCATTGGGAAAAAAAGCGCAGGAAACTAGAGATCGTGAATTTACTTTAACTGTAGAAAGATTACAGGATCTACATGGATCGCTTGTAGCTCGCCCTTCAGAAGACACGAAAGCAGAAGATCCACCTGGTTTAAAAGTAAAACTAATGCCTCATCAACAACACGCATTAGCATGGCTTATGTGGAGAGAACAAAAACGACCAGCTGGCGGTGTATTAGGTATAAATTTACATCGTTTTATAAAGACCAATAATTATAGCTTTTAATTTGAATTTTGTATTCTTTGTCAATGCATAATCGCTAATGTACCTTTTTTTTTTTAAATACATAGCTGACGATATGGGCCTAGGTAAAACTTTAACAATGATCTCCTTAATCATGGCCACTCTTGGCCAAGAAGGTGATAATGATAGTGATGATGAATGGCATACCACAAATAAATCTATAAGTATGTAAAGTATTAATCAATATAATATAATATAATAGCAAACTTCTTCTATTCTGAAATAGTAACTATAATTAAGTACTACGCTTTCAAATATGATTAATTAGAAAAATTATTTATTTTGTTGTTTAAATAAATTTTGTTTGTATTTTCAGCCTACAAAGGTGGAACACTGGTTGTATGTCCAGCTTCTTTGTTATCACAATGGGAAAATGAAATAAAAAGTAAATGTAAAAGAGGTATACTGTCGGTGGAAGTTTACCATGGTAATAATAGGGAAAAATCATCCAAACGTTTAGCAAAACATGATATTGTTATTACAACATATAATATATTATCCCGTGAATTTAAAACTATGTCTACAGTATATAAGGTATAATAATGATATATGTGCATTACGGATCTTCTCCATAATTCTATCAAAGCATATTATATCCAAACGTTTATCTATTGTATTTAGATCCATTGGAAAAGAGCAATACTTGATGAAGCACACGTAATAAGAAATAATAAAAGTCAAGCATCTCAATCAGTGTGTGGCCTTATAGCAAGTAAAAAGTGGGCTCTTACTGGAACACCAATACAAAATAAAGAAATGGATTTGTATTCTTTATTGAAATTTTTAAAATGTTCTCCCTTTGATGATATTCGTGTGTGGAAACGTTGGGTCGACAATAAGAATGCTGCTGGTCAACAAAGACTAGCAACAGTTATGAAGACTCTTATGCTTAGAAGAACAAAACAGGAACTCCAAGCGCAGGGTGCCCTAGAAAGTTTACCTACGAAAAATTTGGAAGAGGTGGAAGTGAAACTCGATTCTCAGGAACAATTAGTCTACGAAAAAGTTTTAATATATTCTCGTACGCTTTTTGCACAATTTTTATCACAAAGAGCAGAAAAAGATCACATGGCAGACTTAAGGTCTGGGATATATGATAAGCCATCTTTTTTGTCAAATCCAAGTAAGTTATATATATATATATTTGTGTATCGAAAAACGATATACCCTTTCATAACCGTATATTAAAAGTTTTATTTAATTCTTAGACAAAAATACACAATTTACGAAGGCTCAAAATAAGTTACTATCGTTACATGCCGATGTTAAGACTCACGAAATTTTGGTACTTCTATTACGTCTTCGACAAATATGTTGTCATCCGTCGTTAATCCATGCCATGTTGGATCAAAATGATTTGGAACAAAGTGAAATAATGGATGAGGAAAGTGTAAATTCGGATATTATTTCGCGCATGAATAATTTTTCATTGTGCGAAAATGATGAGAATGAGGATGTAAATGAAAAAGAAATTGGCGTTGACCACAGAGTGACAAAAAATGTGCTTACCTCTAAGAATCCAATTTTTGAGTCAGAACGTCCGAGTTCCAAAGTAAGTAACAACATTATAATTTATATAATGTAAATTATAAAATTGTATATTATTAATGTAGATGAAAGCAGTACTCGATATGGTCAAACAAATTTTAGACAAAGGAGACAAGCTTATTATTGTTTCACAATGGTCGAGCATGTTGGAAATTATTGGATTTCATTTATCTATGATAAAAGGGGCAAAATTTAGTGAATTTTCAGGCAGAGTGCCTATTAAAGATCGACAAGTAGGGGATTACTTTTATTGTTTTATTTATCAATTATATACTTTTCAATTAATTGATAAAAGGATATCTATATACACGTTGTATGTCTTAGGTTATAATAGATGCCTTCAATGATCCATCTAGAGATCCAAAAATTTTATTACTTTCGCTTACCGCCGGTGGAGTTGGACTAAATCTCGTAGGAGGGAATCATCTATTACTTATTGACATTCACTGGAATCCACAGTTGGAATCGCAAGCTCAGGATAGAATATATAGATTTGGTCAAAAAAAGGATGTCTTTATCTACAAGTAAATATAACAACTTCTATTTTTATATTACTATGTACTTTAGAATTGTCTGAAATTATTTCTCTATGTCATAACCATATTTTTACATTTGATAGGTTTATTTGCAAGAATACTATAGAAGAGCGCATCAAACACTTGCAGGAAAATAAGTTGGCTATATCTAAAAATGTATTAAGCGGCGAAAAGAACAATCTTGTTTCAAAACTATCGCTTAACGACCTTAAATCTCTTTTTGCTTTATAAAAGAAAAAAAAAAGAAAAAGAAATTATATCTTTACTTTAAGAATCTGTAATATAATATTGTAAAGAGTTATTTTTTATTCTTGGATTTATTTTCAACGTGTGTTAATATGTTGTGTTCTGTACTATATACGTAATTGAGTGTTTAGTATTTCAAATATCTCACGATATTACATATAACGTTTCTTAATTCTTTTTATCATTCTGACTTACTTTAATATCTCTAACTAGTAACATTATATTATATTATATATATATATATACCTGGAAAGGTACAGCTAATAAAACTTTCCTTTATGCTACTGTTTTCATTGTTCTCTTTATATCCAAGAATGATATAACCTCAAAATCCGTTGTCAATTCACAATGAACTTGGTCTGCCTCCAATGCATTACTGCGCCACCTAATCTGGAGAATTAACATTGTCAATAGTTTTCCATACTGGAATATTACTTATATAGTAATTTTAGTTGAGTGTAAAACAACAGTATCGAATATAATAGAAATATAAGGACAAAAATATATACCTAACTTCTTAGATTTTCTCCTTTTACCAAAAAATAAAACCAATGAAACTCATTCAATATTACAAAATGTATGATTCGTATTAAAATAATTCTTCGAGTTTTGCCATTATGTTATAAGAGAGAAATAGATATATATCGATTCTTCTGATACTCGAACCTCGAGTATCGGAAGTGATACTCGAACCTCGAGTATCGGAAGTAATACTCGAACCTCGATATTTTGGTCATTTTTGACGAACACGCATATACACACACGTCACTTACTATGTGTCAAACTTGTGTAGTACTATAATTCTATCGAAGACATGTAGGTTAGAAGTATACATTGATAGTTTTTTTATTAATATTAAATAAAGAAAATATGTTAATCTCTTTGCGTCTACACCCATTAGGTTTCACGCATTGACAGTATAATTATGAAAGCAATATAAATAAAGAAAAATATAATAATAAGTTTATTTCGTTTTTGTTGACATTGAATAATGAATGAGATAATGTATGATCTTAAGACATATAATATAAATATATTTTATACGAAGTAGCGAACAATGTCTCTATGGCAGTGCAACGAACAAAGTCATTAATTTTGATAAGTTAAACTGGAAATAATATTTGAATGTATAGTATACAATAATCTATGAATTTAGGCGTATTCAATAGAGTTAATCATAAAGTAAGTATTTTGTTTGATCTGTTTGATCTTTTAACAGTATTTACTAAATGTCATATAATCATTATAGGATTCCCAAGGAGGAATGTATTCAGAATGGGCTTCTTTAAGCATTCTGATTCAACAAGGTTCAGAAGAAAGTCAAAGTGTATTAGAAAAGTTTTCACCAGGAGCAGGAAAAGAAGTCGCATTATCTATAGTACGTCAATTAGCCGCTAATCTTGGTATTACACAAGCAGCAGAGCCCAGTCCCTTATGTACCGATAAAGAAGTACAATGGTGTATGGAAGTTATTTGTTATGGCCTTTCTTTACCTTTAGCTGAACACGATACTGTTAGAGATTGTGTTAACGTATATTGCGAATGGCTATCTGCATTATATTCAACGCCAAAAATTTCTGTACCAAGGCCAATAATAGACGATCCAAATTTTTATGCTAGGAAGATAATAAGTCACTTTCATAATTTATTTATTCCTAGAAAGGGAGAAGGTAAGAATTCATCATTTTAAAATCTCAATTTCTTCTATTATTCCTTATAATATATCTATATTCTTCTGCTATTTTGATCTCTTCTCTTTTCGTAGTCTGGCCATTTTTGTATCAGGATTTAGGTAATTCATAAAGCTAAACGTTAATGCTTCTATTTTTTAGAAACAAAAACTCTGGGCCTTTTTTTATCATATCATTATATTTTCTATGAGATTAATAATTTTATATATTTGTAGGAAGCGACACTATAAACAGGCAAGCCGTGTTATGTCATAGAGTACTTAGGACACTTCAACAAATTGCAAGAGGTCCAGCATCATTAGAAAGAGAAACTTGGGAAAGTTTGTTATTATTTCTTATCGGAATTAATGATGCATTATTAGCTCCACCAGCGACAAGGGAAGATGCTGGTGAACAGTTATGTGAAAGAGTACTTGGTGTATTATTAGAGGTATTAAGGATTTTTTTTTTTATTACGTACCAGTAATTTTATCACAATTAATTAATATCGATCGTTTGAAAATTACAAATATATATTAAATTAAATTTTGTCTCAGGTATGGTTGGTAGCCTGCGAACGTAATTTTCCCGCTCCACCTTTATGGCGTACATTACGAGAGTCATGCCTTCGATGGCGGCACAGATTAGCTTTAATAGAACAATGGAATCGTGTGTGCCTAGCGCTCACAGCAAGACTGTTACAAATCATGTATGGACCAATGTTCCCAGAATTAAAAATAAGTTAGTATATTTTTGTTCAATCAATATTATAGAATAAAAGTATGCCAAATATTATCTATGATTTGTTTTTAGGCGAAGAAGATGCACAACTTGTGCCGCCAACTATGTCGGAGGAAGCTGTTGCGCAAGCGTGGTACAGACTTTTACGAACTATTGGAGATCCAGTGGATTTGTGCAGGCCAGCTGTAGTATCACAAACTCAAGCATTTTTCCAATATGCTATTGCTAGCCCAAACGTTATAGATCCTTGTCAACATCCATGCCTACAAGGATTACCACAAATATTCTTGAAAGCTATAAAAGGAATAGCTGGACAAGTTGATGCATTTCTTGGTAAGTTTATTTTCTCATATAAATCATAGCTATAATGTTGTGAATGTGCAAATATCTCTGTATAGTTTAGAAATACTTAGAAATATATATATATATATATATATATATATATATATATATATATATATATATATATATATTCACCATTTTTATTCAATATTTATTATCTTTATGTTAATAATTTCTTTTTCTGCAAACATTTTGTAGAGCACAAGTAGTTGCTTAACAACTTGATCACTCATGGGTGGTGGGTGCACATTCACACAATTGTTTTAGGAGTTTCACAAGCATGTTGCTGGGAAGAATGTTGCGTATCCAACATTGCATCTGGAACCAATAATAATGGAAACATAGGTGTTGGGTGGGACAGATCAAGTGGTAAGGACCAACCACAACCCTCCCCTACACCTCCAACACAACGCCGACTTGCCAAAAGTTTCAGTGTTACACCTTCTGCGGTTACTAAGGGTATTCAGCATCTTATACTTTTCCTTGCTGTCATATTTCTTATGCCATTTTCAATGTGTATATCACTTCATCCGTTATCTTCATACTCTTATCTTTGTATTATTATAAGATCGGAGAAGGTCTTCCTTTGTGGAAGTTAACGTAAAAGTGTAATAACAGTTTACAAAAATCTATTATTAATTTCAACTTTGTTCCTTTGATCATATAGGGATACCAAAAGCTTCTTTGATTGGTTTAACGACCAGTCGCGTGTCTAGTACACCCCCAATGTTGATATCTAATTCAGGGCCATCATCGGCATCTAGTACAACTTGTAAGATAATCCATGAATTTATACATTTATACATAAGACAATTTTACTGTCATATGGATCTATAATAAAATGATATATTTTATATTTATAGCTATGACATCGCTTGGTCAAGATATTCGTCCTCCTTTAGCACCAGGAAGACCGAAGTGCAATAGTATATTACATCTTTTCGGTGAATGGTTATTCGAAGCTGCATTTATAGGAACAAATGGATGGTCACAAAATTTACCACGTAAGTTATTTTGTCGTACGCCGTTACGTACGTCGTTATTTTGTAGTATATATATATATATTTATATTATATTCAATCTTTCAGAGCCATCAGGAGCATCAAAACGTCCATCGTCAGTACTCGTAGATGGGCCAAGTTCGTTACAAGAAACTGTTAGCGAAGTACCTCCTACGCTTTGTATAGATCGTTATGAATCGGGCAGGGCAGAAGCTATGGGTGCTCTATGTAGAATTTTTTGTGCCAAAAAGACTGGAGAAGAAATATTGCCCATTTATTTAGCAAGGTTTTATCAAGCGATGCATCATGGTCTCAAATTGGACGATGTAAGGCTACTTTATTATTTAATTTACTTAAAATTATCACGAATAATTATTATTTAGATGTTTATATATATATATATATATATATATATATATATATATATATTTTTTACAGACGAGAGAGTGCGGCGAAACATTGGCATATATTCTTTTGAATTCGTCCGATTTATTTCGTTTGGACCTGAATGGCGTACAAGTGTTGGTACCCGCTGTATTATCTGCCTTGGAACTTGTACTCCCCGAGAAAGATTTAAAATTAAAATCTAACATAGTATCAAAGCCAGATTTAAGACGAGCTTCGATACATTTACTTATATCGATGTTGGCATTACCATTACACTTTCAGGTAATATTTACGTTCGTGATTATACATTACGAATATGTAGTTCAATTGAAAATATTATTTGTAGAATCTCCCTATAAAAGAACTTCCAACATTTCCAAACACATCTTCTGAAAAAACTCAAGTAACCTTCGCTCAATTAAAGTCAAGATTGATGAATTTGCTTATCAATGCATTACAAGTAGAAACCGATCCGCAAAATACTCATATGCTCTTAGGTAAGAATATAAAGAGATACGTTATCCTTAACGTAACATTATTTTGCAATATTTATATATTTATTTATTTATTCTCTTTTTAGGGGGTCTTTTGTTAAGCGTACAAGATTCTGCCGCAGCAGAGGAGGTTGAACAAGTGACACAGCCGGATGCGGTGCCAAATGATACAACAGTTAATTTATTATCTTCAGGTTTGTTTAAAAAACGAAACAAAAAAGAAAAGAAAAAACAACACCGAAAAAAAATAAAAGCGTTGGCTTGAAAATATAAATTTTAAACGCACTGTCCCTGAGTTACACTTCGCGACAAAATATATAAGAGATCATTATAGAGATTATTTTGTTTTATGCTAATAGAGAGAGAGTAGCCAGAGCTACCTGCTATATCTAATTAATGAAGTAACATTGTTTTCTTTTTATTATTATTATTATTATTATTATTATTATTATTATTATTATTAACATTCATTTAAAAGCCCTTTTACATTACCATTACCGTAACTCAGTTTGATAATGCAGAGTGAAAAAGCATGGTGCTTAATATATATTTATACACACCATACAAATATATATATATATATATATATATATATATATATATATCACCTTTCATTGTACCTGCTTCACCACATGCTTCTGTGAAATGTTATTCTTTTTTATTATTACATATTGTGTTTTGTTGTGCATTATGCCATTCGTACTCATCATCGCTTGATAGTTACCAGCGATTCAGCCAGTCAAATAAGCATATCCAGTGATCAACGTTCTCTCGGCGATGCCTCTGATATAGCAACTCTTCAAGAGGAATGCATTGCGTTCGGTAAATACGAGTACTCATTCACCTTGGTGTACCGCCAAATTATTTGCCGTAATCTCTGGAGTGTAATCGTTTTTTTTTTATGTTCATTTTACCTAACTTTTATTCCTTTTTCACGAAAATATTATTTCCAAAGAGAGATATATATATATAGCGTTCTCTCACTACCCTGCATATATATATCGAGAGAGAGAGAGAGAGAGAGAGAGAGAAAGAAAGAGAGAGAGAATTTCAATTTCATTAAATAACATATATGGCATTGTAAAAATTAACATAAATGGCATATAACGTATTAAAAAAACGAATATAACGTTTCAGATTCGGCGCATGCACTTTTCGTACGAGCGACGTATCTAGTTTGTCACAGATTGATATCCTCGTGGAAAACGGATCTAAACATTTCTCTTGCCGCGCTTGAAATGTTATCGGGATTGGCAAGAACGCGAATCCGTGAAACAGGTAATATTCAACGTTGAATGTATGAGTTTTGTATAATCGTTGATATTTGTTTGTTGATACAATATACTTATCTCTAATATAATAATACTTTTGCAGCAAGGAAACTCACAGGTTTGATAAACGCTTTCTTATAATTAAAAAAAAAAAAAAAAAAGAAAGAAAGAACGTACCTTTACAAGTCGAAAATAATAACGCGCGGATGTTAATTTCGTGGTCTTTTTTTTTTAGATGCTTTGGAATGCAAACGAGCCGTGAAATGGTTATGCGATTACATCGCATATCAATGTTGGCGACCTCCTCCAGCACATTCCAAAGATTTGCATTCTTCTATCGTAGCAGCGTTTGGTTGTTTAACGACCTGGTTAACCGCTCATTCTCAATTGCTACAGGTTAATCTTATACTATCAAAAAAAAACAAAACAAAACAAAACGAAAAATACAACTTTCTCTAAACGTAATAATAACATGCAATTTTTGTAGGATAAAGATTGTTTAACAACAGTATTGGAAGTAGTTGAATTAGGAGTATCGGGTACAAAAAGTATCGGTAAACCGGGTGAACCAATTAAAATGAAGGATGAAAAAGAATTAAAGCCTGCATCTATGCGCGTTAGAGATGCCGCGGAAGCTCTTCTTACGATAATATTAGAACAGGTACTTCGTTATAACTTCTCCTCCTATCTTAATAACGATTGCACGATCAACAACGATAATCGGTTTGTCTTCATTTTTAGGTCGGTTATTTTCCTAGTGCTTGCGGTGCGCAGTCTTTGTCGTCGTTGCTCGATGAAGTTTCGTTGCTACGGCATTGCAACAGTTGGACCGGAGGTCGAGTTGCTCGTCAAGCTGCAGTCGAAAGATTCCGTTATTTCGTTGCCGAGAATGCAACGATACTGGCTCTGTTGGAGGAACCACTTGGAAACGATCAGGATCCGCAGCCTACGGTGACCGTTTTGATACGCGGACCGTTCGGTAGACATGCATGGACGTTGCAGTTGCGACATTTGCCACGGCACAGATCCAGCATTAGAAGCGTTAATACAAATCCCGGGAGACCATTACCGTTAAACGAAGCGGCACCGAGAACTGATTATAAGCCCAAATTTTTCCCCGACAATGTAGATAGAATACCACACTGCAAAGTGTACGTATTGTTTTGTTTTGTTTTTCTTTTGTTTTTATATATATATATATAATTCTTTTTTTTTTTTTTTCAATACCGTATTATAATATAATATCATATACCGCGATCTAATTTAGAAATATAACGAACATTTCAAAACAGAGACGAATCGATACCCAGCCTCGAAGCTGTTATGAACGATAACGATACGGTTAGGAACGAGCACGAGCTGTTATCGCAATTGCTGGAACGTCAGATAAATTTAGAAAAAAAATATGACGAGGCCGGTAACAAGGACGCGGATGAAAAGACCGAGGAATGTGCGCCACCTCAGATATGCCATGAATTCCAAACTGCTCGTTTATTTTTAAGTCATTTTGGTTTTCTCAATATCGAAAACAGAGATAGCGAGGAGTCGTCTGGTAACAGCACTCTTACCGCATTGGATCCTACCATTCCAGGATTTTGTACCGATTTGGAAACGTTAGATAATATCAGTTCAAGAACGTGCGACACTGTTCATATATTTTACGTAAAGGCGGGTCAGAAAACGGCACCCGAAATATTGTCGAACGTGGTAAGAATTTTATATATATTTTTTATTCCTTAAATTGTGTCTTGACTTAACAAAGGAGGGGGAAAAAACAAGAGCGTTTGATGTATGATACGTGCGTTGATAAATGTTTGTTGATATATCTTGCAGCTACACGAAAAAAATGTGTCGCCAAATTTCTTGGAATTTCTCAATTCACTTGGTTGGCCGGTATCAGTTTCCGCGCATGCCGGTTGGACCGGGCATATTTACACCTCGTGGAAGGTAACTCCGCAAATGAATGCTTCGCAATCGAGCACCAGCGATCACGGTGGTTCCCTTTACAACGGTGACACGCACGTACTTTATTGGGCTGATGTCAGTGCAGAAATCGCATTTGTTGTACCAACGCAGTCATTCATAATGACAAGTTCGGATTCGTTGGAGGAAGCTAGTTATACCAGTGACACTAGCAACGGTCAGTGTAAGTATTTATGTCAGTATTGGGAAATCACGATGATCGATGTCTCCATTTCGTTACGATTAATTTTCATGTTATGTTCTCGATCTTACGCAGCTTGGTTCGAAAGGAGTATCAGCGAAAGTGGCGCGTCTCGTTCCTGTAGCATTCCACAGAATTCAAGAACGATGTCCCTCGATTTTGAAAAACAACCGCCAAGTTTTTCAGGCTCCGGTCCGCCTAGTTCCTCGAGCGCGGATCCCGTTAAACCAAGGAGAACGACGAAACATGCTTTGCCGATACAAACGGATACGAGAATAATGGTGGTATGGCTGGAAAGCTTGGAAGATTATACACATTTTCCAATTGGTATGAATATCACATATACGCGTTGATATATACGTTCGTGTCGTTTGATTTAAATGAAATATTTATAATTAATTTTATAGGAGATATTCTACCATTTACCCATACCGGCTTGGAATATTGTAGAACAGTTCAACCTTCCGACGTGCAAGTTATTTTTCTTCAATCCCTTGCCAGTGGACTCATGAGAGTCAGATTACAAGGTCCAACTTCTAGAATAAATCTAGCAACTCCGTTAATTGACGGCATGGTTGTATCTAGAAGAGTATTAGGTACACTTGTCAGGCAAACCGCGTTAAATATGGGTCGGCGTAAAAGACTCGATAATGACAGGTAATTAATTATGATTGTTGTTCCGAAAAAAAAACCCCTAAAAATATTTTCATATAAAGTTATATCTCATTATTTGCTCTGAACAGTAATATATTTTATTTTATAGTTATTTTTATTTTTATTTTTATTTTTATTTTCTTCTACAAAGTCATCACATTCTTATACTTTTTGTAGCTATCATCCACCGCATGTTAGAAGAAGATTGAAGATTCAGGATATGGTTCAGAAATATAAAAGGAATTTGTCTGAGCCAGAATTATTAACGCTTTTGTTTAGCAGTACCCAAACGTATTAAATTTTTATAAGGAATCACTGTTCCGATACACTTAAAATTCTGAAATCATTTCTAAATTAATAATGCATATAAAGGTATAATAAGAGTATACAAATTGCACAAAAAACAAACAAACAAATTATACCGTTTATCTTTGTTATATTCGATCTACTCTTCATGTGATTAGATTTAAAACTTTTTCCACTGTAAAATATTATAATATAAATTATATATAATTTGATTTAGTCCAATGATGCAATATGTCTATAATGGTAATAATGCTTAACTATATCGTATTATTAAATTAACTGGCATCTTTAAATAACATTAAAATAATGTCATTGATTGATCCTTTTTTGTTTTTACAGGGACACGAATTATTTGTTATAATAAACAATCGTATTTCTTTGTACATATTAATATTAAGGCAACAAAGATTTGTAGTAAATTTATTATAATTTTAAAAGTTATTAAAGAATTAAACATATTTATATATAACAATATTAAGCTTGATAATAAAATTAAATAAATGTTATAAAAGTTACTTCAACTATTTAGATTTTCTAAACTTTATGATGTTAATAAATAATTTCATTGTATTAGAGAGAGAGAGAGAGAGAGAGAGAGAGAGAGAGAGAGAGAGAAAGAGAAAAAAATACAGAACATTTTATTCATTTCCCTTTTTTTCCTTTTTTTTTACGCTTAAGCTGTTGTTTACATAGACGAATACAATAAATAATTGCGTTTATTGTAATAAACTCAAGGGTAACTAATTACATGATACGACGTAATGATGGGACGATTATGTCATACATTTTTACTTCTTTCCTTTTCTTTGTTCGTATATTTATGTAACAATTCTTTCAGTCAATCAAACAGGGGTCAAATGGATACATTTAAGTGACGCCTCGAAACAATTTGACCATGGTTCTATCAGTCCATTTAAAATGTTTTATAAGTTTGCTTATCGTTTCAAATAAAGTGAATTGTTAAAAAAAAAAACATATTAAAATGTTCACTCCTTAAAAATATATTACAAACAATTGTTTGTGTGTATATATATATATATATATATATATATATATATATATATATATTTGTTTGTAAATTAATTGCTTTAAAAAAGGAAAGAGTAAAAAATGTTAAAGATTAGAGACGGGATTTCATCGGTAATATATAAATGTGTATATATGTATATATATATATTTTTTTTTTCAAATAACTTGGTTTAAATTTTGGCGAGACTTTATACCGTTTATCATAATATCACGTGCGTCTAAGATGACTGTGTCAGAAACATACAATATTGCCCAATTAAAGCAATGCCGTTCAATTTGGTATTTAAAAGGAGCTACGGAACGTCATATTACATGAGTGTTGATATTGCGAGTCATGATGGATAAGTCATGATCGATCGATATCTCACTTTACTTATCATTCCATACTGATCAAGGATCGGTCCGACTAATTTTTTTTACACGAGCTTGTCACATTTTCAAAGAGTATGAGTATCTTTTAATGTGCTCCTTTCTTTATCACAATGACATGCCGAAAATTAATCGACGAATATCGGTACACTTGAGATATTAATAAAATAAAAAAAAAAAAGAAAGAGACAGAAAAAAAAGAAAAAGAAGACAAATAAAAAAGAAAGATAACGCCGCATTATAAATCTTATCGGAACTTAGAAATAAGATATGCATTCTTTTTCGTCGGTACGGCAATAAATATAGTTTCTACTTGCTCCGCGATTCTTGATAGGAAACACAACGGGTCTACAATTCTGTGATATTTGTTCTGTATATAGGAAAAAAAAAGAGAGAGAGAAAGAGAAGAGAGAAAAAACTGCGTAATCATTCACATCGTGCCGTTGTCTGGGTTCATGGCATTAACTTCGAGAAGAATATATATCCTTTACCATTCTAAAGTGACATCAATCGTTGCCATTGATATCAATCTCTTCGTGCCGATTCTTTTCTTTTTTCTTTTTTCAAGTAAAATAATTATTTCTAATATACTAATTATAATATAAAAGAAAAAAAAAGAAATAATAACAACAATGCTAATCTCTAACGTGGTATGTATATTAACGTATACGCATTAAATAAATTAATATAAATTTCGATAATATCTATGTAAATAGTTTGCAGTGACGGAAAGGGGTGTGTTCGGTCGGATTGATTTGTAATTACATGTGACTTACGTATTTCGTAACTAAAATTGCTCGTTTGATATATTACTCGTGTGTACATATATATATATATATATATATATATATATATATATATATATATATTTCCGCAATTATTATGTCGTCATTATGATGTTCGTTAACGACAACGTATAATAAAAGAAAAAAAGGTTTCGATAAAGACATTTGTGTATATAAATTATACACAATTCGAAAAATTTTGATTAATTATCTTCCCAATATTGGCGATGTGTCAACACTTATTCCATTCGATTTATCCTTATTGTAATATCATCCTATGTATCGAATCCGTATCAAAATAACTATTAATATAATTACCGAATAATCGTAAGCATGTTTACGAGATTGATTGAATAGAACATATATTTTTATATATATATATATATACATATATATATATATATATATGTCTAAATCGTGTGATGTTGTGCAATATGAGAAATCAGTAGTTCAAAAGAACCTGTTCGCGATACTCTCCCAAGGTCGGACTCTAAATCCAAGTAATCCATGATAGTGATATATCTAGGAAAAAGCTATATCCTATGTTTAGTTCTCCTCGCTTTCTACTTTGCCATATTCGTATGCGATTATCTTACCTGATGAAAAATAAAAATAATAAAAGATTTATTAATTTTGTTTACATATTTTAATGGATCGACAGAAAACGAAAGCATTCTCTTATTACCTGAAATACACGCTCGGTGTGACGCGGCGAACCGTTATATTGTGTACATATTATTCTATATATGCACACACACATATATATGTATATATATATAAATATATATATATATATATGTTTGTGTACGTACGTATGTATTTTTATGTAGCCCTAAAACATCATACAATTGATGACGAAATTTTTTTACATTCCCCCGTAACTCTTGCCTTTATTTTATATTCTAATGGGACGTGAGATTAATATACGAATATTCATCACTTCTTTATATGATGTCTATAGATAGCAGATAACGTAGACATTGTTGACTGGCAAATACGACTGTTGCACAAGAAAGTATTATGGAAGATGCCGTTATATAAAGACCTCCTCAACGCTATGTGATTAAAACAAATAAGAAAGAAACCGAAAAGCGATTACGGCAAATTATTATTGTCGAGGTATTCTTTTTCATTTATAAACCCGATACTATTGAGTGTCTTGATATTTGATTTTTTCTTCTTTGTCGGTGTTCTTTTTTTGTTTTTTTCCTTTTTCTTTCTTCCTCGCCGTTCCCTTTTTGTTTGGGTTTCTTTTTCTCGTTAAAACAAATTGTACGAAAAGTGCGGTAACGAAAAAAAGAAAAGCAAAGAGGTAGCAAGCATTGTAGATTTCAATCGAACGTCGTATTCTTTAAAAATATTAAGATGACAATTGCACAATTTAAACGTTACAATCAATGTCGCTTTCAAATGACATCATCCGAGCCATCTCATTGGTTAAATTCCTCTGCAGTGAGTGATATTATTAATGGAGCCATCTGTTGGCCATTTTAAAGTTTCAGTCAACGGTTCGACGCAGAGTTCAGTTAGCCTGAACGCAATCCCTTGCAGTCTCTGTTTGCCCGTTAATCGGGAACGTTGTTTCGAGTGTTATTCGTAGTTTTATGATTTAATCGGGCAATTAACCAGGAAAGATTTTAAATTAACGAATAGCCATAGACGGGCATGATAAATTACATCCTCGGTGTTTTGGGTGAGTGTGTTGTGTCTGTGATATTTGTTCTTTTTTTCCTTTTTTTTTCTCTTGATTTCTTTTTTCTTTTTTTTTTCTTGATCTTTTCCCGATCCTTGATAGTGTGTTACGCACGGCGTGAATTATGTATTATCTAAGAGGAAAAAAAGATGAAAAACAAAAAAAGGATAATGGGATGTCTGAGTCGGTGGCGGGAAAGAGGGGGAGAATGAGATAGAGAAAGAGAGAGAGAGAGAGAGAGAGGGAGAGAAAAAAGAGGTGTATTGGCCTCGAATAGCATGTGTCGTATAATTCTACAAATTCTTTTTACTAGGTCCTTGAAAATACTCATACCACATATAAAAGGAAAGATCAGTGAAAGATTAAATGTATCGATATGGAAAATCAAGCTATGGATCAATTTTGCGGATCCAAATTTTGGGTGAGCTTTTTTCATCGAGCTATATATTTTTATTTGTGTGTGTATATATATATATACATATATTTATATGTATATGTATATGCATGTATATATATTCGTTGTCTTTTGGAACAATAGCTTTGTTTCGCGATAGACTGACAGCCACTAGAAGTATAATTATATATATCTATAAAAATCAAATGAGATAATGGATATAACCAACATTTCAAACATTTGTTTTGAGTGTGTAAGATTAAAATTGTACGTGTAAATGGTGAGATAAAATACGTTACATTTTATCTTTCTTTCTGTATAAGAGACCTTATGCAGTTAAGAACTAATTGTTGATTAATCAAAGAACGATTATATAATCTTTGTTTTCAATGTAATTTTTATCCCTTGATTTTGATACCCCATGCAATTGTATGACTTATTTGTATGACTTATGAGCTAAATTTATCCTTTAGTTATTCGAGATAAATTGCAAAATTTCAAAATATGACTAACTTTCAAAGTATAACATTATAATGAAATCTTTGCTTGTTCCGATGACACCTTTAATTGAAAGAATTTTGTAATATAAATAAGTATGATTACATGTTTAAAGTTATTTAATATTTTAGGATACTGATTTATCATGGAACACAGATGATCCAGATTTGACAGAATGCTTTCAAAAAACTGTATTAATATGGGTACCATGCTTGTTTCTTTGGTCCTTTTCTGTTATGGAAGCTTATTATCTGTTGAATAGTAGAAGAAAAAATGTTCCATACACATGGTTATATATTTCTAAGCAAGTACTTACAACAATATTAATTGTACTTACCATTGTTGATTTAGGAAGAGCTGTATACAAAAGTTATTATGAGACTGTATACAATGTAGATTACTATACCCCCTTTGTAAAGATCATTAGTTTTGTAAGTATATTATTCCAAATGCCTTTATAATATCTAATTTTAAAAATTATTCTATTTTATATATATTCTATTCTTTATGTTTCTCTTTTGTTATATATATATTTGGTTTTATTATTTCAAAGAAGTCTAAAGATAAGTAATACTTGGACGAAAAAAATCTAAGCATCATATTTTCAATTATTCAATTATATTTTTATTACAGATGCTAGCAGGTCTTTTACTATTCTATAATAAAAAGTATGGAATGCGTACATCAGGACTACTATTTTTGTTTTGGTTTTTGCTTGTATTATGCGGAGTTGTGCAATTCAGAACTTTATTGAGGCAAAATTCAAATGAGGTAGGTTTTCTTTCATTCTTTTTTTCTTTTTTGTTTTTTCTTTCTCATAAGTATATAAGAGTCAGATAAAATAAAATATTTTTTTTTTTTTAGAAACCAACGTACCTGTTTGTATCATATATGATCTATTACAGTTTAGTAATATCAATGTTCCTATTAAATTTCATTGTTGATGCAGAGCCTAAATATTCGGAATATCCATTGGTAAGATTTGTATTTATGAAAGTATTTATGAAACAATAACATATGACAATACTTTATACAATATATATATATAATAATATATATATATGCTAATAAATAGGTGGAAAGACCATGTCCAGAACAAAATTCATCTTTTCCATCAAGACTTGCCTTTGCATGGTTTGATGCTCTGGCATGGAGAGGTTTTAAAAAGCCTTTGGAATCTACAGATTTATGGTCTATGAATCCAGAAGACACGGCTTCTGAAATTGTTCCAAAATTTGATAGGCATTGGAGTAAAACTTCAAAAAAAGGAGATAAGTAAGTTCTACTATTTCTAGAAAGATATTTTTGTTGTTTTTATTTTTTTTCTTTTTTTTTTTTGTATTTTGGTATGTTTAGTCGTGTATGTAGGTACATGTGTATATACATATTAAATGACGATACATACGATAAAATATAGGTAAGCACATGTAATTCAATAATAAATTATTTATTTATCTGGCTAACAAGGCTATTTTGGTCTTACTTTAGGTAAGCTTTGTAATAATACATGTTCTGATAGTCCTTAAAGGGAACTTGAAATAGGATTATCTTCTTTTTTTTTTTGTAGTGTACAAAATGCAAAAGCATCATTTAGAAAATCATCTGGTCAAGTCGATTTTGATAATGATCGTAAGAAGAAAGTTTCTTCTATTTTACCAGCGCTTTGTAAAGCCTTTGGTGCCACTTTTTTATTTGGTGCGGTACTTAAACTTATACAAGATATTATGACTTTTATTAGCCCGCAATTATTGAAGTAAGTACAACAGAATTGATAACCTTTTAATTAATTATTTATTATTTGCCTCCACATAATATTTATTCTTGCTTTCTCTTTTTTTCTCTTTTCTTTTTTTTTTTTTTTTACAGATTACTTATTAGATTTGTAAGCGGTGGCGAACCACTGTGGAAGGGCTATTTTTATGCAATTTTACTCTTAATCACAGCTACACTTCAAACTCTAGTATTATCGCAGTACTTTCATCGCATGTTTATAGTTGGATTACGTATACGAACTGCACTGATAACTGCAATTTATAGAAAAGCATTGAGAATGTCAAATTCTGCCAGGAAAGAATCAACACTGGGCGAAATAGTGAATTTAATGTCCGTCGATGCGCAAAGGTTCATGGATTTAACAGCGTACATAAATATGATTTGGTCCGCCCCATTACAAATTATTTTAGCATTAACCTTTTTATGGGAGAAATTAGGCCCAGCTGTACTCGCTGGATTAGCCGTTATGATCGTACTTATCCCTATAAATGCATTAATTGCAAATAAAGTAAAAACATTACAAATTCGCCAAATGAAGGACAAGGATGAGAGAGTTAAATTGATGAATGAAGTTCTTAACGGTATAAAGGTATTAAAATTATACGCTTGGGAACCATCCTTTGAGGAACAAATATTACGCATTAGGAGGAAAGAAATACAGGTATTAAAGGAAGCAGCATATCTGAACGCAGGAACAAGTTTTATCTGGTCTTGTGCGCCATTTTTGGTACGTTAATTATGATATTGCATATTTTACATTAAACGATTTGTAAAGTTTTATTGGATTTTTTTTTTTGTTTTTGAACTTTCCATTTTTTAAATGAAAAGAGGGCATTAATGTAATATAAATTTTCAGGTTTCATTGGTATCCTTCGCCACTTATGTACTTATTGACAAAAATAATGTCTTGGATAGTGAGACTGCATTCGTATCGCTTAGTTTATTCAATATTTTACGATTTCCTCTTTCTATGTTACCAATGATGATAGGTAATATAGTTCAGGTAATGCCAATATGAGTTTAGAACATAAATAAAATAAAATTTATTATCTTTAAATATTAATACTATAATTTCAATAATATTGGTTTCTTTTTTTAGGCTTATGTTTCCATTAAACGTATTAACAATTTCATGAACACAGAGGAACTTGATCCTAACAATGTATATCACGATCAATCTGAAAGTAGGTGGTCAATCGTAAAATATTACATCGTTTATTTCATATATGGTGAAATATATGATTTGGATTTTATCTTTTAGTACATCCATTAATCATCGAGAACGGTAGTTTTGCTTGGGATATGGAAAATAGCGACAAACCAATCTTAAAGAATATCAATATGAGTATAGAACAAGGGCAGTTGGTAGCGGTTGTTGGATCGGTTGGTTCTGGAAAGAGTTCATTGATATCGGCATTTCTTGGGGAAATGGAAAAATTAAATGGTCGCGTTAATACAAAAGTGAGTGGACATTAATAATTACGTTAAAGACAATCATTTAACTTTAATGATATTTCAAGATATATTTTACTCTCATTTATTATGCGCATCGATGTATAGGGTTCCATCGCGTATGTTTCTCAACAAGCCTGGATACAAAATGCAACATTGCAAGATAACGTTTTGTTTGGGAAACCATTAAACAAAGCTTTGTATAATCGGGTTATAGATGCGTGTATGTTAGGTCCGGATCTACAAATGTTACCTGCGGGAGATCAAACGGAAATCGGTGAAAAGGGTATAAATCTATCCGGAGGACAAAAGCAAAGAGTCGCTTTAGCCAGAGCGGTGTATAATGAATCGGATATATATTTCTTGGATGATCCGTTAAGTGCCGTAGATGCTCATGTGGGAAAACATATTTTTGAAAATGTGGTGGGCCCTAGCGGTCTCTTGAAGAAAAAGACAAGGGTACACATTACACATGACATTGTCTATCTACCTGAGGTTGACAATATCTTTGTTCTTAAAGATGGTGAAATAACAGAAAGTGGAACGTACAAACAGCTTATGGACAAAAGGGGAGCTTTCGCTGAATTTCTAATGCAACATTTACAAGAAGGTATTTATCAATTTCCTTATTAATTTTAATTGCTCAAACGGGGTCATTAATATGAAATTATATTTTTCCATGGGTCTTAGTCGGAAATCGTAAGTTAGTGAAAAAGTAATTACGAATTTTTTTCTACTCCTATTTGTGCTATTATTAAAATATTATTTTGCACTAGGCTTTAATATTTATTTGTTATAAGCAAAAGTATTTTTACACACGAGTAGTAAGCTTAGATTCACTAATTATTGATTTTTATTAAAAAAGTGTAAATTAAATCCATGACTGCAGCATATAATTATAGTATTGCTATAACGTCGTTATTTAAAAAAAAAAAAAAAAAAAAAAAAAAAAAAACAAAAAACAAAAGAAAAAAAAAAGAAAAAATGCATGAAAAATTTTACGAATACCTTCAATTAATAATATTTATACCCTAGCAGTGTTTCAAATTCTTTATTAAAAAGATAATATTTTTATTGTGCGTGTGTGTGTAGTGATACAAACTAATCCAATTCTAAAATATAGTATAAATTTACCCTAAATTAGCTTCTTTTAGTTATGCCTTTATCATTTTAATATTAATCAATGTTAAAAATATATTAATTATTGTAAAATCGACCTGACAAATTTGGAACAGTGCACACTGATGACGCTTCGGACGCAGATTTACATGAAATTAAGCAGCAATTGGAATCAAAAATGGGCACGCAAGAATTACAAGAGAAATTAACGCGCGCTAGATCAAGAATTTCAGAAAGTCAAAGCGAGTCAGGCTCTATAACTGATAGAAGATCATTAAATGGTTCTCTGAAAAGGTAAGATAAATTGTACGATAGAATTATGATTACTAAATTATACGAGATAAAAGTTAGATTTGTCTGAACATCTTTTATCATTTGCCCATAGGCAATATTCTACGGAAAGTCAACAGTCCGGAAATTATGTAACTGGAAATAGTATAAAGGAAAAAGGTGCGTTACAGCCAAAGACAGGTGAAAAATTAATCGAAGTTGAGAAGGCTGAAACTGGCAGTGTAAGAGAATCATTCAATATATATATATGCATATATATAATACTCAATAAAAATACTTTGATATTCGATAATTTACGATCCCGTTTTTAAATTAGGTAAAATGGAAAGTGTATTCCCATTATTTAAAATCTATTGGATGGTTCCTATCTATATCTACAATAGTTATGAATGCTGTTTTCCAATCATTCAGTATCGGATCAAATATTTGGCTGAGCGCATGGTCAAATGATAATATGACTTCTGCGGATGGTAAAGTCATAAATGATGAAGCAAAACGAGACATGTACCTTGGAGTATATGGGGCTCTTGGTCTTGGACAAGGTATGTTACAAAAATTATATTAACTCGATATTTTATTTTCTAAAGTTGACAGATTATGGTATCGTTTATTTCCTGTGTAAAATTTGAGTATTTTCATGGAAGTATATTTTATTCAGGTAAGCTGTTTTATGTCGTGTTATTATCGTATATATTATTAATATAAATACAGAAGCCGATTATTTGTTTGTGCCACTAACAAATTATAATCTTGACTCGTGCTGTTTTATAATTTATTTATTGTAAAAAAAAAGGGCATGTTCCTTTACATATTTTTATGGGGATATTTATGTCCATATCAATCTGATACGAAATTTATGCATTCAACAAAAAAAATTTATTTTGTCTATACACTATATTAAATTATATATCTCTTTTTATAACAGAGGATTTTATTTCTTAATTATTCCAAAATTATTTTTAAAAACGTATTGCCACACATTATTCGGATATATACGTTAATCAGATGTTCTAAGTTCTAAGTGGTAGTGCGAGTGTGGTTTGCTGTGTCAATGAAGCATTCTTATAATAATCTTATATTATTAAAACTTCTGCTTTCTAGTAGCATATGTTTGAACACAAATATGTTATTATTGATATCTATTAACTAAATCTATTTTTGCATGTACCTTCCTTTATATCTTTTAATTAAAATATTTTCGATTTCTTATAACATAGAATAGAGAAATTTAAATTAAAATTTAGATGTTTATAGAATATATGTTTGGAGCTTATTATTAAATATGAGCATGAAGTAGTTGAATAACAAATTTCATTTATTTGTATGTTACAAAAAAAAATATATAAAATATTCTTGCATAAGTAAAGATGGATGTACATACCAAATTATGGAAATCTAATTTCTGTGTTTCTTTTTAGTTAGAAACTATGTTTCTGTAGTTAATTTTGGGATTATTTTGCAACTGTAATTACTTACTATCAATAATATCAACAATTTGTTGCACAGACTTATGTTGCACTTTCCAAATTATTAACAAAAATGGTGTTTAAATATTTAACATTGTAAACGTTAAAATGTGTACATAAAGGCTTCTGTTTTCATTTTATGGCCAAAAAATCGTACAGATATTTCTACATTCTGCGACAATACTTTCATAATTGGTATACTTTTAATTGATGCTATTTAAATAATTATATTGTATAAAAGAAAGAAGAAAAATTGTATTAAGAACCTTTAATACGCGATAATAATTGCACTTATCTCATACTACAATTATTGATTTGTTGCAATAAGTTCCAATTAAATTTCAGCGACTTTTGTGATGCTTGCACAGCTGGCGTTGGTTATTGGCTGTATAAGGAGCAGTAAATTGCTGCATTCAGAATTGTTATTTACCACACTACGATCACCTATCGGATTCTTTGATACTACTCCATCTGGCAGAATATTAAATCGTTTTGGAAAGGATGTTGATATAATAGACAACGTTTTGCCACCAAATATTAGGGCCTGGTTATTTTGTCTAGCGTCGGTATGTGAGATTTCAAATTAATCTCACAGAATAGATTAAAGTTCTTTTTATTTCGTTAAAAATTACACACCTATGTTGCTTAAAAAAAAAAAAAAAAATTCACAACTAAGAATAATGGTCCACCAATGGGTACAAAAATGTGTAATTAATTCGTATAAGCAAAATGTAGGAAAACTGACATCTTAAGTTTTTGTGGTTTTTCATTAATAGAGCTGTTTCTGTTATAAATGTAATGGGCTAATAGTAAAATGGACAATGTAGTAACAAATTATGTAGCTTTTTTAACTCTTGATAGAGAGTAATACTTAGTTTCTTCTGCTTTGTTCGATCGCTATATATATATATATATATATATATATATATATATATAATTCATTTATTGCTTTTACTATAACTTTGCATACGTTTTTTTTTTTGTTTTCTTTTCGTTTGTAATGCACCTCCTCTATTCATGTGTGATTGCAATGAGGAACTTACACATTATACTAGGCAGGTGATAAGCTGTAATCAAAACTGTTGTTCGTTTTTTTAATGTCATATCAAATTGATTATGAAATGACGTAAATGTTAATATAATTTGCCAATTTAATATCTACCAAAGTTGTCACCAATCATTGTAGGCCTGACAGTACTTGGGATGGCGTTTTTCGCGGCAAAGGGGATGGTAATCGCTTCCACGTCTCTCTTCCAGAAAACAGTGCGCCATGTTCTTCACAACCCGATGTCGTTCTTTGATCAAACACCAACTGGTCGCATTCTTAGTCGACTCGGTAAAGACACCGATGTTGTTGACAATATTCTACCAGCCATACTGCATTCTTGGATCTCTTGTCTCTTTCGGGTATGATATTTTTCACGTTGAAATTACAACGTTTAACAAATATTGATTCTTAAAAAATTTCTAATCGGTCAATATTATGTTGTCGACTTGTTATAAGCAATTGCTTATTGATTTTAAATGTGCTAATCGGGGCACATTTTTTCTCCCACGACATCATTTTTTTTTTTTTTTATCAAAGTTTTCCAACATTTAATTTCAAAATCGATTCTTGAAATTTGTCTTTAGTTTAAGTATAATGTCTATTAAAGTATACTGATACTTTTATTGCTATTATTTTTTTACTTTAAATTGCTTGTATGGAGATCGATCGTTTCTAATGTTTTACGTATCCTTTATTACACTTCGTGTATTTAGTTTTATTAAAATCATTCAGTGACTACTTTTGGGTTCAGTTGTCCGAATTAGTTATTACGCGCATTATCATCGGTTTTAAATTAAAGAAAAATAATTCTAAAACATATTTTAAAATCGGGCCAATAAATTTGTATCATTGCATGTTGATCATTGATGTTCGATTTTATGAGTATTATCTTTTTATATTAAAGAAACAAAATAATATTTATACAGACTGCATAATATTCAGCATAAATAGATTATAATAATACCATTTGTTCATATATAGTAAACTGAATTAAATTCTTGTTCTTTATTTGAGCAACAACTAATTAGGTCATTTTTGATATTATAAAATTGAAAATATCAGAAATTATATAATAATACATATATACATTTTCTATACCAAATAAGTATGTCGTAGATGTATAAGTTAACTACTCGTTAATTAAATATTTAAAAAATGTATATTTATTTGCTACATGCTAGATAAAATTTATCAGTTGTTCTATACAGTTGCAAAAATACATTAAATTATTCCAAACAACTTAGAAACATAATGCTTTACATGCTAATACATATTAGCATGTAAAATATTATGGACAATTTACTATTTACTATTTAGAGTCATCGTTTCACAAAGTTAGTAATATTTATTTATAAATATATTTTACAACTGTTTATGAAAAAACAGTATGGAACTTGTAGACATTTGATATTATTTTTAATATACTAAAGATGTCAGTTTCATTGAAGGAGTAATGGATTTTTTATTAGATTCTACATTAGGACAAATCAATTGAATGAAAACTTCTTACATTCATTTATATATTTTTTTTTTTTGAGATGGGGGCAGGGGGGTGCAATATTTATAGATCCATCATATTAATATGCATAACAATTTCATCATTATTTGGTATTAATGATTGAAAATATATTTTGTTATGAATATTATATAAATAAAATAATTATTCAATACTATTACTGTATGTACATATAAAATATAAGAAGTCATATATGATTATGATTATATATAAAAGTTATATATTAAAAGATGCATGTAATGTCATAAAATATTCAAATATTTTAAAAGTGTCTAATTAAAATTGAATTCATATTCATATTTCATTTGTAAATATATCATGGGACACATCTTGAACTGACTGTATGTGCCAATATATATATAAAAAAAAAAAAATAATAATTTATTGTATTTTAAATGTGTAATTTTTTTAGCAAGTAAGGTAATGGACACAATTATACAAGTAATCTATTTATTTTAAAGGTAGTAATGCTTGTGCTTGTTATATTTTTAATACTGTATATTTGCTTGCACTGTTTTTACTGTCTTTTAGAAATGTCTTTTTTTTTTTTTTAATTCAGTAAAGGTAATTCCCATTTTTATGAATTGATTTGTTCTCCAATCTCTCTCTTCATATTGTGAGAAAACATTTAATAATGTCAATTAAAAAAAAAAAGGAAAGATTTTTAAAATATTATATTATTAAGAAAAAAAATGTAATACTGTCGTTTGTAAAAATATAAATTCTTAAAACAGGAATTATCTGTACGTATATCAGTCTGTTCTTGAAAAATGTTTTCATTATACTTTTGCATGTCACAGCAAACTTCACCCCCTCGCATAACATGAGACGAACAAGAATTAAATAGATCAAACTTCATTTTGAAAACTTATAAATCAAAGTACATTTATTTTATGTCGAATCATTGTTTGCATATTCATTATTTATAATGTGGCTTATAAAAATTTCAAAAATATTCAGTTTCAAGATGTTGTTATAAAAATTTATTAACATTATCCGATGGTTACAATCGATAGAATTCTATCTGTTGAGAATAATTATACGCCTGTAATTTAAAAAAAATCTTATGTTTATGTAATATAGCATTGGGTCCTTAAAATTATTGACCATCCGCAATGTGGTTACAATGAAAGCTATCAATGTCTGATGTTGTAGCGATGGCGAGTTTTTTCTGCGATTTGGCACCTCAGCTGGGTTGCTGGCTGGCTGCTCGCCAGATGCACATAATGATGCTGCGTGCTGTGATGCGTGCTCCATTGACCTTCTTTGATACGACACCTACTGGTCGTATTATCTCCAGGTTTGCTAAAGATGTCGACGTACTGGATACATCTCTTCCTCCACAAATTTCCGATAGCATCTATTGTCTTTTCGAGGTAATTTTTGGAAGAGATCTGAATCCAAAAGATTAACTTCTTGAATGTTTCATATTATTTTTATATAGATTTTCTTGAACAGTGACGACTCACAGAGTCTTCTTCACTACCTTGAAATAGAAGTTCAATATTTATGTCTTATTTATTATATTTATTATTTGAGAGTACTAGTACATATATACAGGTATTTGGATTCTAACAAGATATACACTTTATAAAATTACTCTATAATTATATTTGATAATATAAAAATATGAATAATGAAATTTATGTGCCGTTAAATTATCAGCTGTATTTTGCATTTTATAAATCGACCGCAGTAGTTTTATATGCATATTTATTCTTTATAAAAGTTAAATAAGTATAATTGTGTCCGTTTTATAGATGCTTATTGTGTGAATTCTCTATGTATTATGGAAAATTAAACATACTAGATGTGTTCCTGTGATGTACGATGGATGACAGGGCACAATTTTGAATTTGTATATTGAATATATATGTGTGTGTGTGTGTATGTGTGTGCGTGTACACAATTACACATATATATTTATCTATGTATGTGAGTGCGTGTAAGAAGGATAATAATTGTGTTTAAGGTACATGTTGGTGGACCTATGGCATATATTTATCAATCGTGTTCTGCCATGTTATGGGTGTCTCGAAAGACATGGGTGTTTTATTTTATCAGATTGTGCATGTGTGATATTTCTATCTTTCTTATGTGAAATTACTTCTTCTTTTTTTTTTTTTTTTGCTTCGAATATCATAAATTATCCCCATAATATGCATAATATATTATAATTTAAATTTGTTGCTTTTATATATGATATTTCATAATCAATAGCTGTTATAGCACATATAGTAATAAATATTTTATTTTTGTTTTTATAGAAACAAAGTATATAAATTTAACTCAATTATTTTAAAGTATATATTCCTATTACAGGTAATAGCAACTCTGTTCGTTATCAGCTTCAGTACTCCAGAATTTGTTTCTGTGATCATACCGATAGGATTAATTTATTACTTCATACAGCGCTTCTATGTCGCTACTTCGCGACAATTGAAACGTTTGGAATCAATATCGAGATCTCCTATATATTCACATTTTAGTGAATCTGTAACTGGTACGCAAATTGTTTCTACTGTATTATATTCTTTATTTATAAAAAAAAAGGAAAAATGAAAATAAAAATTAATACATATATACATATACTTTAATTTCCAGGAGCTCAAACAATTAGAGCATTCGGTGTCCAGGACAGATTTATACAAGAATCAGAAAGCAAAGTAGATTTTAATCAAGTTTGTTATTATCCTGGTATAATTGCAAATAGGTATATATATATATATATATATATTTAATGTGTACTAAATATATATATATATATATTTATATATATTTATATATATATATATTTTTTTTTTTAATTAAAAATGACATAATTGGTAATAATATATTCAATATACGATAAAAACATTATAGATGGCTCGCAATACGTTTGGAGATGGTTGGAAATTTAATTATATTCTTTGCTGCATTATTTGTTGTATTAGGAAGAAATACTATTAGTGCGGGTATCGTCGGATTATCCGTCAGTTATGCTTTACAGGTGAGATTATTTTTATATCAAAAGTATTGTGTCGTGGTTCTCTTTTTTTTTTTCTTTTTAATATTCTATTATAACAATTATCGTACGTAACGTATTAAGTTATGTGTTATAAAAAAAAAAAAGGAAAAAAAAAACAGGAAATATGATAAAATCAAGATTATAATATTCTTTTCAGATTACACAAACTTTGAATTGGCTTGTACGTATGACCTCTGATGTAGAAACAAATATTGTAGCAGTAGAGAGAATAAAAGAGTACGGCGAAACTCCTCAAGAGGCACCCTGGGTAAATCCGGAGAATGTACCTCCGAAAGAGTGGCCCGCAGAAGGTCACGTCGAATTTAAGAATTACAAAGTCCGTTATAGAGAAGGATTAGATCTTATTCTCCACGGTTTAACATTTTCGGTCAAGGGAGGAGAAAAAGTCGGCATTGTTGGTAGAACCGGCGCTGGCAAATCTTCCTTAACGTTATCTTTATTTAGGATACTTGAAGCAGCAAGCGGGAAAATCATTATTGATGGTATCGATATTGCTACTTTAGGTCTTCACGATCTTAGAACTAAACTGACAATAATACCGCAAGATCCGGTATTATTTTCGGGAACTTTAAGAATGAATTTAGATCCATTCGATCAGCACACGGACGATGAAGTATGGAGAGCATTGGAGCGTGCCCATCTTAAATCTTTCGTCCAAAGTACGAACAAAATATTATATTCTTGAATTCGCACGTAGACAACAAAAAGAAAAAAGAAAAAAAAAAAAAAGAAATATTGGATACATAAAGCCGTGTTTAACCATTTACGTTAAACGTTTCATTTTAGATTTATTTAATGGTTTGCTGCATGAAGTATCCGAAGGAGGTGATAATCTCAGTGTGGGCCAACGGCAATTGATATGTCTGGCACGAGCCCTTCTACGTAAAACCAAAGTTCTCGTATTGGATGAGGCAACGGCTGCAGTCGATTTAGAAACCGATGATTTAATTCAAAGAACAATTAGGGAAGATTTTAAGGATTGCACAGTTTTAACAATAGCGCATAGGCTTAATACAATTCTTGACTCCGATAAGTATGTATCACGTACTTATTTGTTATTACATTATTTCTTATATAAATTATATATATGTAATAATTTATTAATGTATAATTTATATATGTGTATAATATATTATACATGATTATATATATTTTTACAGAGTTATTCTTCTGGACAAAGGACTCATTATTGAATATGATTCCCCCGAGGTGCTACTTCGAAATTCATCCAGTGCATTTTATAGCATGGCAAAAGATGCAGGGCTGGTAGCTTAATAATTTACATGTACATCACAATAATTTGATAGACTATATCAAACAAAATAAAACGGAGGTTTTATTGAATAAATCCTCCGATCAAAAAAAAAAAAAGGAATGAAAATGCATTGATAAAAAGCTGTGAACAAATTATGATCATTTATAATTTACACTATATATACACTTATCTATATATAGATACGTTCAAAATATTTTTTAAGGAAAATTTAACATCATAATTAATCAGTGTCAGGCACAGCTTAATTTTTTAAATAGTTTAGATACATGTTTGT
This sequence comes from Dolichovespula sylvestris, assembly GCA_918808275.2. Taxonomy (NCBI): domain Eukaryota; kingdom Metazoa; phylum Arthropoda; class Insecta; order Hymenoptera; family Vespidae; genus Dolichovespula; species Dolichovespula sylvestris. The sequence goes on along the minus strand of OU964985.1, from coordinate 2,602,311 downwards.
TATTTAAAATTACTGCCATTTTTAGTAGTGCATGATGCACTTAATGAAAAGAATATCTACTTATAGAAACAATTATTGCTATAACATTTTTCTTGTTTTAGCACAAAAGATAATTATTTCTAGAATTAATATTATTTATTATTTATGTGTTTACCAATTTTTTTTTGCAGCTAATTTCTAAGAAAGGTTTCAGCATTGAATTTGAAGCAGAATTAATTCCACCGACATACGTAAATAATATAAAATTCTGTTGTGTAAATTAAAGTTCATCTGTCGAATTACTTATATATATATAAAAAAAAGAAAGAAACAAAAATTATTAAAAGTAAAAAAGAATAATATTTCGATAACAAAAATATCATTTCTAATTTATTATTCTTGTAAATTGATAAAATTTTATACAGTATTTAACAGATTTTACATTTATAACAACTATAATCTATCAACAAGCAACATTAGCATGCCTAGTTTCATGTGATTGTAAGAAGTTTAATTTGTTATTATTACTAATATAAAACAAAACAAAATGATATATATATAATATATATATACATACATACATATATATATATATATATATATATATATATATATATATATGATATTAGAATCGATACCAATATAATTTTCTTATAACTATAATTTTTGTGACAAATAAACTTTAATTTACTAACGAATTTTGCCTGTGCAAACAGTGATAGTTTATATTTGTACTTATAAATTGATTAACTATTTTCTTTTACACTATATTTTGTGTGATTGATAAATGATGAATGCTTTGCATACATTTGCTATTAAATCTATCCAGTGCCACATTCTATCAATACTATTCAAATATTAGCAATAAATATATATAAACTAAAATACTTTGTTATAATACGCGGTTCAAGTTTAAAGATGTGGCATTGGAGGGATATAAGATTATAATAATACAAAACAAAATGTTTATTTTCATGCAAGCCTTGTGAAATTATTGCAGAAACCCTGTATGAGCGTTCAATTTTGTAGATTAAATTTATACATTTCTTTATTGCAGAATAATTTACGTGCTATTTACTATAGCATTTATGTACAAGATTAGATGTAACAAAACTATTACAATGCATTTAAAATACCTCAAATAACATTCGTTAAATTAATATAAGTAAATTTAGAGGGATTAGAATCGAATTAATTTTTAACATTATTTCAATAAATATAAAAATAGTTCTTTCTATGTTTGATACAAATTTTTTAATGCAATTATTGTTAACAAATTTAATGAATTTATTAAATCAATTAAATCAATATTTATTCAATGAATATCGTTGACGAAATATTTATTATAATTATTATTATCCCCTACTTCCATAGATATTGGAATTTAAATTATATATATTATTCTTTTGTCCGATTGCAAACTCTCATATTAACAAGATCATTATACACTTTATGTATGGTATATATATATATATACATATATATATACACACTATATATATATATATATATATATATATATATATATATATATACACATGTGTGTGTTAATGTAACGTGGTAATATTTTTTATTATATAACAATTCCTTCTTCTTAGACGACATTAACACAAAAAAGTCAATTTATTGCAAAGGTATAGTTCTACGTATAATAAATTCTGCCTTAAAGTAATGTATAAACGTGATCATAGTTATCTTCCTCGTCATAAATTAAAATAAGATTAATTGTAAGGAATTAGATGTAACATAAAAAAAAAAAAAAAGAAATCACATCCGAGTTTGTTAATGAACGAAGAACAGTTAAAAATCGTAGTGATTGGTTTTATTTTATGATTATTCAGGAAATGAACGCTAACTCGCCACAATGTTAAATCGATGCTCGAACTCGAAGCACAGACTGTGATGTTGCATTATATTTCATTGATACACCTCCGTTATGTGAATATATATAAAAAAAAAATCATTTTCCGAATATTTCCTTTCAATTACTGTATTATGAGAGTCATATATCCCCGTGAACTTTACATTACATATACCTTGTGCAAGCAGAAAGAAAAAAAAAAAAGAAGAAATCTTCATAAATGCGTCGATTTGTTTAACGTAATTGATAATTATGATGACGATGACGATAATAATAATAATGATGATGATGATGATGATGATGATGATGATGATAATATAATAGGAAATTAAATATCCAAGTAGTTGTAAAAAGAGTAATATGAATATCAATTTACTTGTACGTTTTGAGAAATAATGCATTGGTTATGCAGTTTTGCAATAGCAGGCCTAGTCTACCTTAATAATTCGATAAATATGTATATAAAACTCAGGATGAAAGTACTTTATTTACAATGTGTTGTTACAGTTAAAGATAAACCACACACACACACACACACACACACACACACACACACACACACACACACACACACACACACACACACACACACACACACACACACACACACACACACACACACACACACACACACACACACACACACACACACACAATTTGTGTACTTCATTTTAAAGTGTAACAAGCACTTATACTATTTATAATTATGCATACGCGCAGAAGGAAAAAGTGCCTTCTCTCGTAATAAATATCGAATTAATTATCTACTTGTTAATCCTCTCTATCGAACAATCTAACGCGTTTGAACGAACATTATTCTTTTTTTTTGTCTAGTTTTATTTGTTAATTTAAGCTAATAATTATGTAACAATGCATACTTACTTGTAACGTAAAAACAATATATGAGAGAGTAAATTTTAACAGAGCATTTTTAACATAATTATAAAACAATTGTTAACGCAAATTCAAATGTTTCCTTCGATATCTTTTTTTCTTTTTTAAACTTACCTTCAAGGATACACGGCAATTAGATGCAATTTAATCTTGAGCCGGATTAATCTTATACTCTAAATATATATATATATATATATATGTTTCTATAAGTAAAATATGTTGTGTGTGTTTGTCTCTCTGTGTTGGTTACGTATGATAAAAACAACACAACATAGAGAAACGCATGATTGCACTAGCATGACTAGTGCATTGCGCAAAAAAATATATATACACGATCGCGTGATGTATAATTTGAAAATTCATATATATATATATATTTTTTTTTTTTCCTCGAATTTATTTATAATCACATAATCGTAGTGAATACAAAAAATAGTTTATTTTGTTTATCTATTCCACATTGTAAATTGATACTTCATTATTCTCTGCATCTTACAATAGTAAAAAAATATAATAAACCGCATGGTAATTGGTTTATAAGAAAACTATTAATACTTTTAATACCTTTAAACTTATAAAAAATAAAGGATTAATAAATTTAATAATTACAATAAATAATTCCTTTCAATTGTCTATAAATAAGCCACAAAGGTAGAAAGAATACATTATGGTTTTGATTTATTAAAGACAATAATTATAATTGGAATCTAAGACTGCTGGCAATTTAACAAATTTGCATAATGAGCACGGCACAATTGTTCATCGAATACTGAATATTTTTTGCACAAATATTATTACAATGTAATTGTATATAAAGTGGCAAAGAAATTAAGGTATAAACATTCTTTTTTTACCCATACATAATTTTTTTTTAATACGAAGAAGTTATTATTTATTGTGTTTTATTTATATGTATGCACGTACACACATATCATATGTGTCTTGTGGAGATATGACTTGTAAAATAATAAATATAACGTCGAATTGTTTTTTCTTCTTTTTTTTTCTTTGATAATCTTAGGAGATAATTTAATTAGAATATTTTGTAACATTATTATAAAATATATTTATCACATCACCTACACTTCTTACATCTACATAAAGAGTATGTAAATTATACTAGTGGAGATATTAAAAAAAAAAAAAAAAAGAAATAGGAATGGATTATATCTTATGAAGTTATAAGAAGTGTTATGATCATAAAAGTAATGTCATATAAAGAGTATTTCTTATAGAAATAGTCAAATAAAATAAATTACCAATATAAAAATTTCATTTTTATTGCAATGTATTATGCATAGCTCCACAGTACAAATAAAAAGAAAAAATGTCAATTACTTCCGGGAAAACAAGGCTTTTACAAATGTATGAAAATATTACCATGGGTTCCTCGATATATATACCAAATAACATTAAATAACAAATATTTTTAAAATTTGCGAGGCTCCTGCAATCGTCTAAAGATTGAAACTAATTGAATATATTGCATACACACAAAAATGTATATAACTCAGGTAGATACATTTATGTGTGTGTTTATGTACATTAGTACTAGTAAATTTTTTTTTCTTTAATTGTGTTAACTTATAAGATAACATATTTTATACTAACTCTAAATCAAGCATTATTTATCTTTTTTACTTAATTCATCCTTTGAACGATCTTTGATGGATCGTTCTTTTTTATCACTAACTAATTGAGCTTCCATTTCACCTGAAAAACCAAATTCGTTTACTCTTGAATGATCAGTCTTATATATCCATTTCTGATATAAAAATATGAAGAAAACTATATCATCCCGGAAGCAACCAATTCTATAAAGTGTTGGCATTTTTATAACAAATGCAAAAATATCATCGATGAAAGTGTTAAGGAATTTATATGACATCATACGCCAAGGAAGATGAGCTACACTTTTAAGTTTATAATTAATAAATAATTGTGGTGTCATCATGATAAAGCCAAAAGTTAATAAAAATCCATATAACATACTCAATACCCAAGAATACCATCCCTTATGTTCTAGATACATTAAAGAGTAAATTGCATAACCTCCTATGAGTGGAAAAAGAGCCCATGACAGATACTTAAATGCATGACTATCGTACTCTTTTGTAGAAGATTCCACATATGAACCTTTATCATGGAAGGATATTTTTGGAAAGACATTAAATATTCTTGTTTCTCTATCAACAGTAATATCTACGACTTTGTTAATTTTCCATATTTCAATACACAAACCTATAGCACAACTAATGCGAACTACTGTATTTGTTTCATTATCTAACACATAAAGTAGGATAACAAGTGATTGAAAAACATTGAAAAAAACAGATCGTACTGATAATCCTTCTAAAGATTTACGATTATTCCAAAATTGAATATCTAGAAACAGATAAATCAGAATTAGTAAATCATAAGTATAAGATTTGTAGATTGATATTAACTCACCATTTTTAAATGCTAAAAATTCAAATACACTATGTAAAATTGATATAATTATAGTCAATCCCAACAAATAAGGATTTGTTTCTAATAATGTTTCTTTTAATGTATCCTGATCAGTATCATCCTCATCATTTGTACCCCCTAACAAAATATAAATTAATTCAATGTATTTTTCAAATTTTAATTAAAAATTTTCGCGATGCTTTCATTATTGCATACCTAAGACTGAAGGTGACCACTTGTTCCTTATAGATTGAGCTGCATAGATCTGCCATTTGAGTAATGAAAGAGGTTGATATATCAATCTAAGCTCTAATTCTTTTACACTACTGTTTAATGGCTGATAGTCACGTTGCATATTCCAAAAATCATTCATGTATATAATTGGCGTATAATATGATTTTCCAGGCAAAAAATTTATATCTACATATATTAATCGCAAATTAATTTTAGTTATATTCATAATCGTTTGCTTTTCTATCGTACCATAATTTATAAATATCACTTACATTCATCTAAAGGTTGTGGTACTTGTCCATACATCCAATTTGTTTGGTCAGTTACTAAATTAACAGTTAAATTTGGATGCCAATGCGAGACATACTCTTGATCCATTATCTCTGCTTTCTATCAAGATAAAAATTTATGTTAAAATTTTTACCATTTTTTCTATGTTCACATTACTTATTAAACGTTGAAATAAATCTGTTCACTTACTTCTATTTCTTCTTTAGTTGCCGTCGTTTCTCCAGTTAATAAATTATGTCTCTTTTGATATCGAATTTTTTTGAATTTATTTAACATTTTTTTTTTATAAGACATATGATCGCCGGCGTAAACATTCGTGCCGGCTTTAGGATTTGGAGATTTACCAGTTTTAGTGATATATACATGAAGATAAATAGAACCATTATTTTGTAATTTATCTGATGGAGTAAAAGTATATTGCAGATTTCTAGAACCATCATTATTTTGTCCACTATACCAATCACCATAAATCAATCCTTGTTCTAACCATATTAAAGCTTTTGGATCATCAAATTTAAAATCTTCAGCTTCTGACAAATAAATATGTAGATCAAATGATGTTCCATTCTCAAATATATTCGCGGCTTGTAATTTTGGAATACTATTGCCATTATTAAACGATGCAGAATTATTGTCTGGTTGATTACGCTTTAATAGAAAACTGATGAAATAAACGATCAGTGCTCTAATGATTAAAGATTTTAATATTGCAAAAAAGGATTCTAAACGGGTAGGTTGGTATTTCTTTCTTTCTTCTTCTATGTCCGCATTGATCTGTGAAAAAAAAAATATATAAAATTCAGAATTATCATCCGTGATATAAATATACACGTATGTAAGAAGAAAGAAAAAGATAAGATTTTTCTGCAATTGCAATCAGATAATAAATTTAATGCATTCTTTTAATTCGGAAATTTTGAATATTTCTTTTAATTCGGATAAATATATTACACATTTTACAGACAATAGATATATTCTCATTCTAAATACACATTTTTTTTTATAAATATCCACAATACGACGTCGTCGAAAGACAATAACTTTTGATATTATTTCAATAATAACGATTATATATTTGATAAATTTTCAACATACATCTCTTTCTTCATTAGTCGGTTCAGTCGAAACTACATCACCATTTTGCTGATTATTATCCATCTTTTTTTTAACATCTACTTTTGGCTGATCACAATCGTCATCGATATTACCCACCATCGTAGATCAAGTTTTAATGAAGATTAGAATCTTCCTTCTGTATGAATCTATGGATATGTATACTACCGCTATCTGGTGTTAATTTTTCGTACTAAATTTAGGCGCGCACAAACACTGACACGCGTACACACGATAAAATATGCCGTATAAATTATGCCCAGTCAAAAATGTCGTCAGTGTTGTCACAAAGACAAGATAAGTATATTATTTTAATGCAACATTAATTTTATAACGAAATACTAAACAACACTTTAATACAAATGTTGGCAAACCTTCATCATAAAATTATTTATCACTAATATTTGCTTTAAATTATTTCTCTCTATTTAACAATCTAATGTTGCTAAACCTGAACCGTACAAAGTATTATTACTAATAGAACTTTATGCAAAAACAATATTAGGCTCGTTTATTTAGCATATGTATATATATATATTTCTTTTTTAAAAATATATTTGTACAAATACAAATATACACGAAACATCGTACATATTTTTTCTTTTTCTATTTCATTTATATTGCAATATTTTGTTGATTATTTAGTAACGGCATTATATAACGTTTGTACCTATATAGGTACAATTTTTGATCTTTATTTTATATTTTTGTTACCAACTATCAAATTGTAAATATATTAATGTTGGCATTGGTTGACATCTTTTAACACTTAGTTTCTTATTTTATTCATATTTTTAAAAGTTCAGTTATTTCAGTTATTATTTTTCATTTTTTATTTATATTTATAAAGTTCAGTTTTCCGATTAAATAAAAATATGGACTGTTTTTACATTTTGTATGTATACATATACACACAGTACACGAGTTTAAAAATATTTTTAAACATGGTAAAATGTTTGATAATTATTATGTTAAAACGTTTATATAAATGAAAGACGATAAACGATTATATTATAGGTGACAAAATGAATCTATCATAATATTTTCTTAGAAGTTTCGATGATTTTTAATAAGTTGAAGGGAAAAAAGGACTTAAGGCTTCCACGGCAGGTGTAACATATATTTCTCAACAATTGACGGTGCTCACACCTGTATGATGATATTGATACCCGCAACTGCTTTTACCGAATTGGATATCTTATGTTTATTTGGAGTTTAGAGAGATATAGTGCACAGTTTATTAAATATAATATTGTTTTTTTTTGTTTTTTTTTTTTGTAAAATTGAATAGTACAAAAGATCCCGGTCAGTCCAATCTATATTCTTCATATATTTTTCATATTCTAGTACACAAATCTGCGTTTTAATTTTTTTTAAAAAAGGACACACCACTTTCAAAATAAACGGTCCATATATATCCTATAATATATATACTATATATACGTATTAATTATACAAATCTCATGTACATATTACGTATTATATTAATGTATTATATTAATTTGTTTTACATGAAACAAATCTCATGTATATATTATATTCAATCGTATAGAAATATATTTATTAATTAGATTCTAGTAACTCAAATTATTAAATTTATTCTGTCCATCTATGTGAACAATGTTGATTCGTACATACATAATATAATCTCATTTCTTCTTCTGCTCTCCTGGTTTGAGCTTGGAAAAATACAGCTTCTCTGTGATTACATTTAGGACATGGATGGTCCTCTGTTCTTGGTAAAGTAGGATCAGATATAACATCAGCAACAATGTGTGTTAATTCACTAAGATTATTAAGGACATAACGTAACATAAATTTATGAGATAACAGATAATGTAATATAATCGTGTAGTATTGATACGGATGAATACTTACTCAATTTCGTGCATAATTTTGTTTACGTATATACAGTTACTATCAGCTAACTGCTTAAAATCACAATTTCTGCACTGTAAATGTAATTATTTTAAGGTTAAGTTCTGCATTAGTTCCTTTAATGATACATTATTGGATTTTAGATTAACGAATACTAACAGCATACATAAGCACTTTGTTTTCCTTATCTTCCTTTGGATATAACATATTATTACATTCCTGACAAAATCTAATACCAACAAATCCAGGACCATCATCGTGCGTATCATACCCCGTCATTTTTGACATGATTATTGAAATGTTATATGAAATAGAATAACAAATAAGAAACATTCATACTTTACGTTGCTTTACGTGAAACATAAAATTTAGTTGCGCGTCTCCAACGATGATAGCACTGTTTAGTATATTCGTATTCATAAAAGTTCGTTATAAAATTATTACAAATAATTTGATAACTAGATGGCACGATCTATTTGTTTGGCAAATTTATGTCTGCTTTATTTCGCTTCAGTTTTCTATTACTTATATATATATATAATTTTAATAAAGTTTTTGTTTTCAGATTTAATTAATTTTTATGACCAATCAGAAATAAACAATTTTTGAACAAGAAGATTGGTTAAACGTAGTTAAATGCACAAATGTCCAATTAGAAGTGACGAAGTTCATTCTGATTGGTCCATATATTTTTTCATTTCCACATTCACTAATAAATAATATTATAGTTATAAGAATTAACTTTTTATCGTTTGTTATGCATTAACAAAATTATATTTCGATTTGTAAATAATAATACAGGTATATAGAATCCGTTATTTAGCTATATTATATATATGTATATATACACATATACAAAAGGTGCATATTTTCCATAAACGTTTAAAAGATTTTTCATTGGTAAATTTCAAATTGATACTTTGTGGCATAAATATCGTTTTGTAATGTCCATATATAATATTATATAGTATTGCAATATAATTTATTGTTGACCAAATGTAAAAACGTATATCAATTATTTTACCATAATTACACAAAATAGATAAGAAAGATGTGTCAATATATTTTAATTAGAGAGAGAGAGAGAGAGAGAGAGAGAGAGAGAGAGAGGGAGAGAGATACTCCTTTCTAAATTTCTTAAAATTATTTTGATTATTGTTCTGCGCAATGATAGATGCGCATTGTACGTATATAAAATTTTACGAGCTTTATCGTTTTACCTTAATGTATCGACAAAATTGGACATTCGTAAAATCTTATCGTCGTATAATCTTTATGCTAGATACGAATGGCGAAAGAATATTTTATCCTTTGGAAATATTATGCCTAATAAAAATTTTAGTAACTATGCATCGCGTGTAGGAAGTAGTTAGTGATAATGACAGATGGTGCGCTAGTGTTCCACTAAGCTACCCCCAGTCTTACTACCCCCACCCTTCCGTTTCAGCTCCCCTAGCTAGTGCAAATCTCGACGGATGAATGTTTTCTTAAGGGATTCTTCCCGAAACTGACGCGAAATTATAAGAGGAGTCATCTGAGGCTTGTAATTGTGAGTGAAATAATTTATATTAAAATCAATCGCCGTGCAAGCCGATTTGATATTCGTCGATTCATGCCACTTTGGTTTCATAAACTAAGAAGAAACGTGATACTTGTGTTCAAGGCGTTCCTGGGGGGTGATGGTACTCACGCCGACAGCGTCTCCCACAAAGATTTCACCATTTTTCAATTAACAAAAAAATTGTCTGCGTCGCACACACGTCACAAATTCCTCGGTTAACCTGTCGGCTGGTACGCTTTGAACACGTGATTACGATAAATGCCGCGCAAGTAGAGCTTTAATTTCAAAGTTATTTTTATGGGGATTCTGGTTTATATATCCCGAATGATTTGTTTTGTTGCATGCTCCTACTAACGTTCTTATAGATTTTTCTTAGAACTCTCTGCCGTTCCGGTTCTTTTTTTTTTATTGGTATATAGCGTTAACGCGATTATACATTCTAATTTGAATAAGGATTAGTTGCACATTTTATATAACTGAAGAATAGTCTGTATCTAAGTGTAGTTTGGTATATATTGTTGTTACCACAGTTTCTCATATATTGGACAGCCATATTGTACATTTTTTTAACGATGCTGTCGCGTTTCTCGTTAACCTATTCTTGTTATGACTATTCACTTTCTCTCGTGTAAAACTTATCAAATTATCATTTTTACAAATAATACCTTAAGGTATTAATGTATAAAAAGTAATTTCTCTTTGTTTTATGTTAAAAGAAATTACGTTAATTTGCGTTTTTAATTTTATTGCTTTATATTAATTTAATTTATGTTAATACCTTTAGTGTGTTATACTGTATATAATGGATAAATGTGTGTGAATTTTGTTATATATTCTTATCTGTATTGCTTGTATCGTAAGTAAAAAAAACTTACGTTGTTGAATTGATGAAGTATATTATTGACACAATAAACTGTTATTTCAACATCGGTTATTACAATTGTTTTCTGTTGTCTTAGGTTTACATGTTTTATCATCAAATATTTAATGAATAATATGAATTTATATATTTGGATCATATAACAAATTTATTATTGAAGCTTGTAACAAGAACAGATCCTTTGTTAATTAATGCTCTACATATCTTTTTTTTTTAAATTGTTTTTGTTTTAATTGATTTATATTGGCTTTAACAGGCTTCCTTCACAGTATATTACCTTAATCATGGAAAGTGGAAATAATTTGCCTAGTCCAGGCAATTATCCTGGTGGGAATCGGCAACAATTTTGTGTATCATGGAATTCTCACCAGTCAAACATGCACAGTGCTTTTCCAAAGCTATTGAGCTCAGAACAATTCGTCGATGTTACTTTAGCTTGTGATGGTGGTTCTATCAAATGTCATAAAGTGGTATTATCTGCCTGTAGCGATTATTTAGAACGCTTATTGCTAGAAATACCATGTACTCATCCTATTATTTTTCTGAGAGATATGAGAATGTGGGAACTTCAAGCATTGGTCGAGTTTATGTACCGTGGTGAAGTATACGTAGAACAACAACAGCTTGCAAAATTGATGCAAGCTGCAGAAGTCCTGCAGGTATGGGATAAATAATGCTTTGGTATATTTCAAAATACTTTAAAGAATAACACAATATATA
>OU964985.1:2555449-2587949 GCA_918808275.2 Dolichovespula sylvestris | reverse complement strand
TAGTAATAACAAAGAAGCTTCTTCACTTTTGTTGGGCACAACAATAACTTTTATGATCTGGTAAAAAGCGAAGTACAAAGATCATAAAGTTTTATCCATAAGTCACTACGTTCAAGACTGGTAACACGAGGCGCATATAATCATCTGAAATCGTAGACATTGCAGCTCTTAATCTATTATACAAGTATTTTTGTAGACATCTTTATCAAGGAAAGTTTGTTCTTTCTGCCTGTATTTTACATACCTTGATCATCTATAACGATAAGAGAACCGGTATTTGTTCAAAGTTTACCATTTAACTTTGTTAAACATCACAGGACATGAGAGATCATGACATAAAGTAGTATAATGCTTTTTACATGCTAGTGTACAAATAACAATGTTTGTAATCGTCAATAAGTATCAACCAGTTTTCATAAAAGTGATGTGGCATAATAATCATCACTTTTCTAAATACTGGTTTTGCCTTGTCAAAAAAATTTTGATTGTATAACAACAGCTAAATGGCGCATATACGACGCAATCTTACAGTGTATTGCCTTTGTTAAATAGCATTTGGATAAAGCCATATTTTTCCATGCGATGCAATAATTCAGCAGAGTAAAATAACAATAAATGGAAAACAGCCTAAAATAGGAAAGAGTGCCAGATACATAAATGGACATAAACAATAAGATGCCATGATTAAAATTTATCAGCAGTTACAACATAGTTGCCTGCTTTTCTCCTGCTTTTATAGAGAATCGTTTACCTTTTTTGTATCAGGCAACATGAAGAATGTATACAAGTAAAAGTATACAAATACATAAGTAGCCTAACTGACATAAAAAAAAAATCATTGATAAATGCCTTAATTAATATACACAATGTCGTTTTGTTAAGTAATTATCGTGTAATCAAAGTATTAGAATATCGTAGCTGATTCTGATTTATTTCACTTTTAACGACCGATTTAGCATAGTGTAAGATAACAGTATAGATTATATTTACTAAATTTCATCCAACGTTACACAGTTAGATTCTGCGCTGATGTGTGAAGTGTTACGAAAAAAAAGGTAGAGAACAAAAAAAAAAAAGAAAGAAAGAAAGAGATGCGTTAGAACAGATTGGAGTACAGTGACATTGATACAGATTGATAACAGAATTCGTGAATATTGCCTGTTATAGCGTCCAAACGGTTGAAGTAATAACTACTTCTTCGTATGTAGCATTCTTTCCAATACCTGTATCGTGTAAATCATTATACTAAGAGTTCCAGTTGACAAAGGTTTTATACAAATCTATTAAACCAGTATTGCAAACCAATGAAGAATAATTAGTTTTCTAATAACACAGTACGTTTTACGTGAATTTAGTACAGTGCTTAAGTCAGTAATGCTCAGCGTATCTAACAAATATTTTTAGTGAAAATCCGTGTCATACTCACATGTATTATAACGTCTTAAAGTGTGTAACTAAACAACAATCAAAGAAGCGTGAACGATACTTAATAATTATTATCATAGCCACTCTTAAGAGTAAATAGGTAGCCATTTTGAGGCAAATTATATTATATTTAATTATCCCATCATTTGGTCTCCGTTTTTATAGTGGTATTATTATTTTGTAGGTAGGTTTTTACACCTAGTATCAATCGATTTATACCTCTCGCTCCTCGAAATGCATATTTTTAAGATATATTTTTTTCTTTTTTTTTCTTTCCTTCTTTTTTTTTTTTTTTTTTTTTTTTTATAGTTACCGAGACAAATATCTCTATTGGCATGATAGGCAGAGCGATCGGGAATTATTATTGTTTCCAAGACAACGCTACATTTTGCGAGAATTATTGTTATGACAACTGTTATATAGTCGCACGATAATAATTAAGCACAACGTACTCTATTTTATTTGTGAACATGATTTAGGATTAAAAAAAGAAGAAAGAAAAGAAAAACCAAAACGAAAAAGGAAGAAGAAACGTACGATTAAATCTGAAATATGGAAAATTTCTAGAGAAAGAAACGGAAAAAAATGCAAATTCGATTAGAGATACATGAAACAATTAATATTCTATTATTATGCTTAGTTTATAAATTTGTTATTACAAGAAAAATTTGATTAAGACAGAAAGTGTAGTATAATAAGTTGCACAAAACCACGATGCGGTTATTGCGCTTTCGTATGAACATCATCAATGAGTCTTCGCATGCCATTTGGCGTTCTCAAAATCGGAATTATGTCCGATAGTTTTTATACAGGAATCGTTATAGAAAATCATGGAGTTATAGAGAATTTAATTTTTCGAATCTATATATATATATATATATATATATATATATATATATATATATATATATACACATATATATCTGATAAGATTAACGAATCTATTATGATTAGTTGTGTGAAGAATCATGTTTTATCTAGAAAAAAAAAAATCTTACGCGGAACGAATCGTATACTTCGATCATGGGTTTATCCGAGTCCAACGTTTTCATCGAATTGTCGGTGAAAATTTTTTTTTTTTCTTTTTTTTTTTTTGTATTAGTTCACACACAAATATCATTGTAAAATAATAATATTCCGTTTTGTTGATTTTCAATGAACATATCGTTTAAATCCTTAAACTTGTGTTTAAAATGCGTGCAATATTCATTGAGAGGATATCATTGAAGGATTATTGAAAGATAAACGTGCGATCGATGTATCACAATACGTAAAATGATTTGCGCTTAATGGATTTGAAAAGTTCAGATTGCGTGAAAGAAACGAAAAGAAGAAGAACAGAAAAAAAAGACAAAGGAGAAAAAAGGAAAAGAAAATCATGTCGCTTCAATTTGGTTTTTGTTTGATTTTATCACGATGAATCAGATTTTATAACTCTAAGCATCTAAATAAACTGCCGTGACACGTCTCTCTTTCTCTCTCTTTCTCTTTTCTGTCTTTCTTTTCTCTCTCTTTCTCTTTTCTGTCTTTCTTTTCTCTCTCTCTCTCTCTCTCTCTCTCTCTCTCTCTCTCTCTCTCTCTCTCTCTCTATCTATCTATCTATCTCTATCTCTATCTCTATCTCTATCTATCTCTCTCTTTTTTGCTTATTTTTTGTTTTACTTTATTTTATTTATTTATTATTATTTTCTTTTTTTTTGTTTACTCTTTTCCATTATCTATTCGCTTTCAGTAAATATATATATACATACATATATATATATATATAAAAAGCATGAAAAATTATAACAAATGACCGTGAATATGGCAGTGTACACGTTCGAACAGGTAGCATTGATATATTTTTATCAAATATAAACAAATTCGTAAACAAATTCGGGACAAATATTAAAGGGATATGTCGTACTAAGGAATCATGATATTTTTGAAAGTAACAATGCGGGCTTTTCAATGTAAAAACAAAAAAAAATAAAAAGATAAAAAAAGAAGAGGGAAAGGCATAACAAATAGAGACGAAGTTAAAAATCTATATTTATATCTCTGATTTATAATGCCAGATCGCGCGAGCTTCATTCCCTCCTGAGACATTGTTTTTATAACATGAGAATACTCGAAAACGCAGTTCTCTCTCTCTCTCTCTCTCTCTCTCTCTCTCTCTATCTACCTATCTATCTATCTATCTATTTGTTTCTCTGAAAACTTAACGCGAACGCTTTTGTATTATCGTAAGAGGAAGAAAATTTCACAAAAGAGTGTATACATACATATATATATATATATATATATATATATATATATATATATATATATATATATATGTATGTATGTGTATAGATTAATTTATATTTGAATATATATATATATATATACACATATATATATCTATTCATATATATATATACACTTACTTTTATATATATATATATATACACCCTTATGGTGCTAATATTAAAATTCTTCGTAAACAGATATCGCGTGCGCGCGATAAATAACGAAATTTTGCTTGAATTACAAATTTGTGACGTTTCTATTTCTTTTTTTTCTCTCTCTTTTCTCTCTCTCTCTCTCTCTCTCTCTCTCTCTCTCTCTTTTTTTTATATCTTCCTCTCTCTCTTTCTCTTTGTCTCTTTTTCTCTGACACGACTCTAATGGAAAAGTTGCGTATAAAAGATTCGTATCCAAAAGCCGGCATTTATAATCTTTATGCAATCCAAGTATTGTTGTTTGATTTAGAAGTAAGCTGTGTTTTAAGAGTAAAAAAAATTGCTTTTAATTTTAAGATCGTGTAACATGTGTTAGTAAGCATGCTTCTAAGTAGATGAATAGGACAACGCTATAACAATAATTATTATAATGAAAACTAATTATAAACATAAGGCATTTAATAAGTGCAAAAGTATTTCTTAATAAAAGTACTCTTGAAAAAAAAAAAAGAAGAAGACCCCTTTTTATTATTTAAGTTTTCTTTTACGCAGTAATATCTATCGACGTATACACATATTATTATTCCATTCTTTTTTTTTTTTTTTAGGGAATCATCGCTCCCTTCTCCTTCGTACTACACCGACACAATCCGACGTGCATATATTGCGCATTCGTGTTTAACTACCAACGTCCCCATTTTCATTTTCATTTTTATTTTCACTTTTCCTTTTACATTTTTATTTCTTCCTCTAGGTGCTCTCTCTCTCTCTCTCCGATACTTCTTCGCAACATTTGTGTATTATTTGCGAATAATGTTTTTACATCGTACACTTAAAATTTGCCACGGTCCTAAGCGTAAAGAAAACTTTTCTTCGTACGTTCTCTTCTATATAGAGCACCAAAAAAAAAAAAAAAAAAAAAAAGACAGAAGAAGAAGAAAAACAACATTTTGTTTCTTCGTAAAGCGTAAAAGCGGGCTTTCTAAGCGCTTAAGAAAGTTTATTATCCCCCTTTGCCAAGAAAGCTTTTCTGACAAACGTAAATTTCCACTTTATCTTTCTCTCTCTCTCTCTTGACTCCGCCTTCCTCCTTCTCCTTCAACCCTCTCCCATCTCTGTCTCCCCTTCCCGCTTCGTGCTTTTTACCCCCTCCACTGCGCGTCGTGGAAAAACGGCAGATGGGGATGGGGATGGGGATGGGGATGGGGATGGGGAACTTTCCAAATCGAGCGGATTTTCGCCTTTGTTATTTTCACGAGGCAGAGGAGGCACGTAGCGTGTTATGCTCTCCTCCCTTCCTTTCCTCTACCCTTATTCACCCCCACCCTTTTTTTTTTGTTTTATTTCTTCTCCCCTTTACAACTTTACACTTTCGCTCTCTTTTCGGTCTCTCCCTCTCCCTCACCCTTTCCCTCTCTCTTCATCACTTTCACCCTCCTGGCCTTCACTCTCCGCCCCCTTGTAATCGTCCCTTTCTTTCTTCTCTCCCTTTCCCACCTTTCCCTACTCAAGGCATGACTGATTTATCACCGGCTCGTGCCCGAAACACGGCAGACGAACTCGAAGACCGGCAGCGGTGAGAGGTTCCTCCAAGCTTTTCGGTATTTCTTTTTTCTTTTTTCTTTTTTTTTTCTTTCGTTTTGTTTTTTCTTTCTTTCTTGTTTTGCTTAGGAAGAAAAGTCGCCATCCTTTCTCTTTTCTCTTTCGTCGCATAATCTTTTTTTTTTCTTTCTTTTCTCTTCTCTCTCTCTCTCTCTCTCTCTCTCTTTTTCTCTCTGTCTGTCTTGCTATATCTCTATCTCCCTTTTTCTATACATCCGCTATAATTTTTATGTATTATCTAACGGATAGATACGTGCGAATTGATTTTTTTGTTTGTCCTCTTTTTTCTTTTCTTTTTTCATCGTTAATTCCAAAAGAAAAGGAAAGAAGAAGAAGAAGAGAGAGAGAGAGAGAGAGAGAGGAGAAAAAGAGAAGAATGTGTCAAACTAAATTTCTCCGCATTCGCACGACATTTTTTCAAAATTGCAGCGACGAGCCGAGCCATCTGGGAAAGTTCAGTGTCGTCGTTACGGGGTCACGAGAGAGAAAAAAGAAGAAAAAAAAAATCTCGAGGGTTGCACGACGGTGGGAATATAATTTTTGTTAAATTGACTTTCGTCGATCCATTTTATAGGGTACGTATTAAATTTGAAAATGGTGGAATGAAGATATGCTTCGACGATACAATGCGAATGCGAACATGAAAGAGAGAGGAGAGGGAAGAGAAAAAGTGAGAGAAAGAGAGAGAGTTCGATGGGAAGTAATTAACGATATATAATAACAGAGACGATAACACACACACACGCACACATATATTATATGTGTGTGTGTTTGAAAAGAATCGTAGAAGGCATGCTATCAAAGAATATAAGCGACAGAGGGTCGCCGTTCGATAAAAGTTCGACGAGCAAAAATAAAAAAGAAAGAAATAGAAATAGAGAGAGAGAGAGAGGGAGAGAGAGAGAGAGAGAGAGAGAGAATGAAGAGGAAGACACCGACTTTATCTCTACTACTTTGTCGAGATACTTTAAAGATGTCAGGCTAGGTGGAGAAACGTGACCACTTGTAATCCGTGAGATCGTTCAAATTCGTATCGTATCGTTCGGTCTCGAAAATTGCGTCGTTTTTAAGTGCGACAGAGAAAGAAAAATATATATATATATATATATATATATATATAAAGGAAGAGAGAGAGAGAGAGGTTAAAGAGAAACGGAGAAAGCAAAAGAGAGAGAGAGGGAGGGGGAGGGGACAGATGATGCCCGGTGCGCAAGCTCTCGCGCGATCCCTTTGTGTTATTTTCGTGCGAGAATCGCGCCGTTCGAAGCTTTAAATAGGACCGAGTTTCCGACGAAGAAGGCAGTTTCAAATACCGATT
This sequence comes from Dolichovespula sylvestris, assembly GCA_918808275.2. Classification (NCBI taxonomy): domain Eukaryota; kingdom Metazoa; phylum Arthropoda; class Insecta; order Hymenoptera; family Vespidae; genus Dolichovespula; species Dolichovespula sylvestris. The sequence goes on along the minus strand of OU964985.1, from coordinate 2,581,181 downwards.
CTACATGTTGGAGCATCGCACCGTCTTCGATGTGAGTAAACAATAAACAGGCCTGCGCGCCGCGGAGTGAGAGAGAACGTCAAGTATTGGAAGTATTCGAGGGGGTGCGGGGGAGGATATTATACGTCGAATGGTGAAAATCGATTTCGATCGATCCACAAAATCCTTTCCTTTTGTTTCTTTATCTCTCTCTCTCTCTCTCTCTCTCTCTCTATCCTTTCTCTACGTTTCTCTATGTTTCTTTCACTTTATTTGTCCTCTCACGTACGTACGAGATCGAATGTAAACAATTAAGGGAATTCCAAAAGGGTGGACAAAAACGGAATAATTGAATGTCGGATAGCGTCGGTACGAAATGTGTTTGATAACACATTAGTCAAGATATTTGTGTTTTATCTTTCGATCTATGATCGATCTTGGATCATCGCGACAGAGAGAGAGAGAGAGAGAGAGAAAGAAGGAGAGAGCGAGAGGGGTAAGAGAGAATTAAAGTAAGATACGTAATCGTATCGGTCGCTGTAGTCGGTACGATGGCCGATTTAATGATACACGTATACGCACCGCGCGAACGCGAGCACGCACTACAGAGAGAGAGAGAGAGAGAGATAGAGAGAGAGAGAGAGAGAGAGAGAGAGAGAGAGAGAGAGAGAGAGAGAGGACGCCTCGCCGATTATTTTTAATCGTTTTAAAAGGTACGTTCGTTAAAATTGGCAGCAAACGCAGACGGTTTATACGTTTATTCCTTTGCTACGTCGTACGTTCGGTTGTCTATGCGCGCTCCTTCCTCTTCTTCTTCTTCTTCTTCTTCTTCTTCTTCTTCTTCCTTCTTCTTTTTCTTCTTCTTTTTCTTCTTCTCGACGCTACGAGTGGCGGTCCTCTCTAGGATCTAAAGGCATCGTCGTAGACCCGGGGGAAATAGCTACAAGAATCGGTTCTCGTTCGTTCGTTAAAAATCATTTTCAAACGAATAAATCATGGTCGCGATCGTATCGTTTTGGAATCTTTCTTTCTTTCTTTCTTTTCTTTTTTTTTTCCAACGAAATTCGGAAAGAAAAATTAATCGTTCCGATCCCTCGAACGGGTCGAAACCTAGTTGGGAAGGGTTTCTTTTTTTATATATTCGTCTTTCGGACAAATCGATCGATCGATCGATCGATCATTCTCCTTGGAAAAAGACGACGTACACGATCGGAGTGTAAATTCGAGAACGGGGAGGCACGATCGATTCTTTCCTTTTTATTCTTCTTCTTTTTTTTTGTGAAAAACGATTATTTTTGTATGTTTTTTTTTTTTCTTTGATACGAGAGAGAGAGAGAGAGAGAGAGAGAGATACGATATCGATTTTCGTCGAACAACCAGCCGATGAAAACGAAGCTCGAAATCGATAATAATTTGTGCCGAACGCGCCGGCAGATTTCTCTCTGGATAACGTCTCTCTTAACGATGCCTTCCTATATCATCGCCAAAATTGTCGACCGACCGTCTTCTTCTTGGCAAAGTTTCCGAGACGAGAAGTTGGGGCGATTTTTCGTTGCTTTCGTGACGCGCATCGAAGCGATATAATCCATCCACCCATCTATCTATCCTATGTATGTATGTATGTATGTATGTAAATACGTACCGTAACGTACGTACGTAAATAACGTATAAAACTATGAAGGTGCGTTTATCGAACTATAACGAACGTGCGAAGAAAAAATACGCACGAAGGATGATAGCGTTCGTTTTAATCGCGTTACTAGATGCATTTTCTTTTTCCTTCTTTTTTCTTCTTCTTCTTCTTCTTCTAATTCCTACGTACAACCCTCGAGACGAGAGTCGAAAATCGATCGGGAATTATTTTCGTTCTAGTCGTTCGATCGGTACGAAAAAATCGTTCAGGATTTCAATTTTACCGCACGCTTTTTTTTTCCTTTCTTTCTTTCTTTCTTTCTTTCTTTACGAACGGTCACCCTTCCTTTTACCCCGCGAATTTGAAAACGTACCGTTTCCACACCGCTTCGTACGCGCGTTCGTAAAACGCACCACGTGGTCAAAGAGTTTTGGCGGCCCGTCCAATTCAATCGATCCCACCGAGCGCGTCGACCTACAAACAGAGTTTCTTTCTTTCTATGCGATCGAAATAAATCATCTCCTCGAGTCTCTCTCTCTCTCTCTCTCTCTCTCTCTCTCTCTCTCTGGTATACTGCAAGATTCGTGGAAATAAATAAGATAAATTTGTTCGTGGTATAGAACGGAAGAGCGTGTAAAATAATACACGTTCGATTCGATTCGAATATGTTTTAAAAAACATTATTGAATCGAACTGCGTTCTTTTTTTCCCGTGTCGCGTCATTCTTAGATATTTCTTTTTCTCTTTGTATCGTTAAAGGAAATAATAAAAGTAGTTTCTTTTCCGTACGTCAGAAGGAATAATAACGATATTCTCTTGGAAATCCGACCGTCGGATAAAATGCAATTAAAAAAAAAAAAAGGAAACGAAAAGCAAAGAAAACTATAGAAATGTTGTCGAGGCTAATAATAAGTTAACAGCGCGATAATGTTTTCAATATTTGCATTATTTTTCAGATGCCATTGCATTGCATCGCCAACCCGTTGCAACGGGAGTTGGCCGACGCCATTATAAGATTGCAACCGCTGGACGAAATTCGGATACTTCTCGCGTGCGGTGCAAGGCCAAACGAGCCGGTAACCCAAGGTCTGAGACCCTTGCATTATGCCGTATGGCAGAGATACACAGACGCGGTTCAATTGCTTTTGGTACGTGGTGCCGATATAGACGCTACCGACGAGTGCGGATATTCCGCGTTGCATCTTGCCGCCGAGCACGGCTTTCTCGACCTCGTTAAACTTCTATTAAAGTACGGAGCTAAGGTCGATCATAGAAAAGACACCGGGGAACTATTTCCCAGGTAAATAAATTCTTTGTCTAGCTTGTGTGTATATATATATATTTAGCAACGAACTCGCATAAGAGATGATCGGATTTATTTCTAACAACGAACAACTACTAACTACGTCCACGAAACGTACAACGCTTTGTTATTTTGTTTGTTTGTTTGTTTGTTTGTTTTTTTTTTTTTTTTTTTTTTAAATAGACTTACTACTCTGTAATGATCGAAGTTCGTTACGAAGTGGAATTCATTGATCGTACGCCAATAACGGTCGTGTATCGATCCCCTGTCACTATCCAACGATCGCGAAATGCGATCGTAAAAATAATATCCCTCTCGACACTGTACAAACTATATCGCTAATCGCGTTTATGTAATGACAGCGAGTATATGCGTGTACTAACAGGGTGTATATAACGTTAATATATACGTGTGGGTCACGTTGGTATCCCGTAGGACTATGCTGTGCGACGAACCTTTGCGATTGGCTTTGAGGAATCGCCACGTTGATGTGGCCAGGACTTTGTTGGAAGCTGGCGCCAATCCAAACAAGAGATATTTCTTCGGTTCGGAGATTAATTTGGTTTCCCCGTTGGACCTGGAGTGTATGGAACTTTTGTTGGCCTTTGGCGCTCAACCCAATATGAGGGATCGAGCTGGATTGACACCTCTTATGAAGGCTACGAGATCGCCCCAGGTGTGATAAGCAAAGATCGAAGAACGGATTACGTTGTTATTATTTGTCTTCTTTTTTCGTGACTTATCTTTACTTGACTTTTCTTTGTTATATCAAGGGTATCGTATCCGTACTTCTGTTATTGAGTTACGGCGCGGACGTGAATTCAATGGCCGACGCCAGGCACGATTTTCGTACGGTTCTGCATTACGCGGTACTAGGTGGGGATCCAGCGGTTATCAAACTTTTGTTGAAACAAGGTGCGAGGTTAGACCTTGGACCGGATTATCAAAAGCCGACCGCATTAGATTTGGCCATACTCAAGGGCGATCCATCGATCGTCGAGATGTTATTGGAGTCCGGTGAGTGACGCATTAAAAGATTGACACGAATAAAACTTTTTCTACGAACGATTTCTAATTTTAAATGATACATACATTCTCTTTTTATTAACAATGCCGACCGAGTTATGTGTATATATAAAGACGTACGTATTATTACACATCCTATGTATATCGATATATATTATTTATCCTAATAGTTACGACGCGGTTATGTGACCGTAATAGATAGATAGAGAAACAAATCAAATACGAACGATAATCTCGCGGTGTACGAATAATAATAAGTAATTTTTATTTTCAGGTGCGGACGTGAACGCGACATCGCCGATCATCGGATCGGCCCTGCACGTCGCTTGCGCCGACAACATACCGAACAGACTCCAAATCCTTCAAATGCTTTTGGAACGTGGGGCCGATCCTAATCTCGTAATACGTAGCGACGATGGTCTCGCGTTGCGTCCGGTTTTGGCGGAATACGTGGCGTCGAACGAGAACCCGTCGGTCGAGGTTGTCGCGCTTTTGCTAAAGTACGGTGCGCGAGTAGTCATAAAGACACAATTTCGCGATCCCCATGGCATTTTAAATTCCTTACAGAACACGGCTGACAAGCCGAGACTGTTGAGGGCACTTTTAGAGGCGGCGGAGAGTTTCGATCCTTGTATGATTAAGAGATCGAGTAGTTTGACGGACGCTCAGAAGGAATTGGTTATGGAGGCAGCGAGAACCCCGTTACCTTTGACCCATCAGGCAAGGCTCATAGTGCGCAAATTGTGCGGCACCAAGTTGCCAAAAATCGTTAGGGAACTGCAATTACCCCAATCGTTACATCGGTATCTTCTTTACGACTTTCATTAGCGTCCAATCGATTCGATTTCGTGGCTCGTGGGGAGGGAAAAACACACGCGTCGCAACGTTTATAATAATATCCGTCGTCTATATAATCGTATCGCGAAATTATACGGACTAGGCGGCAAGCCTATCGTTCGTTCATTTACGCATATTATTCCACTTTTCTTTTTCTTTTTTTTTTTTTTTATTTATTTGGATTTGATTCAATTTTCTTTTCTTTTCATCGCGTTTTTGAACGCGTCCACCTTTTTCTTCGGGTTTCTTTTTTTTTTTTCTTTCCTTCAAGCGAATCGACGACGACAGGTATTATTATGCGAAAAAAAAATCGAAATCGATGTGAAATTGAACTTTCATAAAAGTTTAACCATCACTGTCGTGAGATCTCCGTGTACGTGTATTTCGTGCGTCTTTCATCTACCTGATTTGCGTATCTCGAGAGAGACAGAGTGTGTGAGGGTGAGAAAGAAAGAGAGAGAGAGAAAGAGAGAGAGAGAGAGAGAGAGGCGTTCTCTGTTGAAACATCGATCATAATCGATCGATCATTTTTACGTATGTCATACGAGTTGGAAACGAGTTGATTCGGTATTAATGAAAAACTACTCTTCTCTTTAGAATCTAAGCATTACGATTAATTTTAGTATTATAGAGTTTCTCGTACGAGAGGAATCTCGAAAAGATCGTGCCGCGCTTCTTTAACGTATATATAGAATCGCTATTTGTTATAAAACCGTGTTTCGTATGGTTATACGCAATGCGTAAGGGGGAGATAAAAAGGATTCCTTCCCAAAGAGAAAATCAATACAAAACAAAAGAAAATAACAAAAAAAAAAAGACAAAAAAGCAACAAAACAAAAAAAGAAAAGAATGATACGTTGCAGAGATGTCTCTGCGAGTTTCGTACGCTAAGAGATATTTAATTTTGTACCTTTGTACACGAAGAAGAAGTTAGCACACGTGCGTGCACACATACCGAGAGAGAGAGAGATAGAGAGGGGGGGGGAGAGACACACACTCATCATACAGTGTTGCGATAATAAAGAAGATACTGAAAAACTTTGGTGTTCTTGGAAAAAAGAAAAAGAAAGAAAGAAAAAATAATAATATAGAAACGAGAGAAAAGGGGAAAAAAAAAAGATTAAAATGAGGTATAATAAGGCGCTAAAGTATCATCAAGTTGATAAGACATTTGGATTTTGCTATCGGCAAAAAGAGTTTTTATAGTAATAGTCGAACCTCGCGTTCTTCAAAATCGAATAGTTGGGCACAGGATTACGATATGCGCAGAATGTTGGCCGGTTAAGTACGACGATGATACCATCGTATTCCATCCTCGAAATAGCAGCCCCAATACCGTCGTCACTTACGTCAAAACTTTTTGGCAATCGTTATTGTCCGTGAAGAAATTTGAACTTGAAATATTAGAAGACGGTCTTTGTCCTTAGTAAATTAGTCGACGAGGTTTTAAGGAGAATCAAGGCCGCGCGATCCTTGATCTATCCGCCTAATGCGGATCTGCAATTTTTTCTTTTTTTTTTTTTTTTTTTGTTTCTTTTTTCTTTTTCTTTTCTCTCTTTTTTTTTCATCGCCAAGAGAGTGCATTTCTAATTTTCTTTATTCTCGCTCGTCAAACGAATTCGAACGGGGATATGCATATAAATATTTTTGAACGAGTAAAAAGAAAAGCAAAAAAGAAATAAAATAACTCAACACGTTCGTTTAGGCGTATCTAAAACTTTCACAATCTCGGTATCGGGACTTTCAAAAAATTGCGCGTCGCATCGAACAGTATTTGATGAATCCGTAATTTGGCCAATTGCATTTGACCTGTGTCTTTGATGTTACGCAATTCTTCCGCAACGAAATTGCCGAAAGCCGTGAAGGTGTCCTTCTTATCTTGATGATAGTCTATGATAGGCGACGATTTCATTAATCTCGATCTAACGTCCTCCGGATCTTTATTCCTTTGTCGTTTTCCATTCGATGATTCCTGAAGATTATTCGATTCGACGTTGGAACCGCTTTTCAAGGTTTTAACGGGCGACTGTTTCACGTCGGCCACTTGTATAGGACATTGAAGATTGTAATCCAAGGTAACCTCGCCCGGTTCCAAAGGAGTTAAAGTACTGTTCTCGCTGTCGTAATAAAAAACATTTTGAATTTCCTGCAAGGGGGGAGAGAGAGAGAAAAAAAAAGAAAAAAAAAGAAGAAGAAGAAAAGGATACGTAAGAAGTTAATAACGAGGAATACCCGCAGGTAAGTGGGTAAGTAACGTATGGGAATTGTACTGGTATACTTAAGTCCAAATCGCGTTGAGTTTGTTGATGCGCTTCCTGTTGCGATTGTTGATGTTGATGCAGCTGCAACTGCTGCTGCTGCTGCTGCTGCTGCTGCTGCTGCTGCTGCTGCTGTTGTTGTTGTTGTTGATTTTGTTGAACTTGTTGCTGTTGAACACAGTCCGTCGTGGTAACCGGATTGAGCGGTATCACCGATTTTTTAGCAACGTCATCCTTAAGGAACATGAGTAAATCCAATGCGAACCATTGTGGCTTTCTAACGAGGAACGTATTGTTCGGGCCAGCGTTCAATTTCGCATAATTCCATCTACGATATTCCTTACGGAAGGAACTACGGAGCATGTACAATTTCTTCTCTACGTCCGCCAATGAGCAATTAAAATGATTCGCCATTTCCGTTAGGGCCTCGCGTCGGAAGCGTCGATTTTTATAATACTCGTGGCTCGTGTCCCAGAGGCATTTCCTTTCTTTGTACATTTCTATAAGGGTTGTTGTATTGCTTTGATCCCATTCCGGTACACCTTCCTGCGAGGTCAGACCGGAACACGGTACTGAACTCGCCACCGACATTACTTGATTCCCGTTCTTATTCCTGATATATTAAGTGTTTTATTTCGACAAACGTTTCGTCGAATGAAATAGAAATTATTGATGCTCCTTGTTTTGAGTTTAACACTCGGAGGGGAATGAAGAATTTGCGTTAACGTAGAGCACGGGATACAACAACTCCAAACGATATCGGAGTATCTCCATGGGAACTGAGCGAATTGAATATCGTACTTTAAATAATTTATGTACATACATACATGGAAATCGAAAGACAATTGAAGAAATAGAAACTAAAAAAGTATACGTACGTATACAATTTTTTGTAATAACATACGAAATTTGTATTACGGGCGGAGAGCCGATTGATACGCGGCCTATGTATGTATGCGAGATAATAAGCAAGACGATTAAATTAAAGATACATAAATCTCATTTTATATCGTACAATTCGTTTCGCGTTCAAATCGAGATCGAAAGGATTCGACGATACAGCCTCGGTTTCGACTTTTTGTTTTCTTTTTTTTTTTTTTTTTTTTTTAACGCGTCTTATTTGTTTTCTCATAGCTCCTTATGCAATTTCTTTTGTTTCAATCAGTATATCGGCGACAATCTTAGTTGTCGTTTTCGTCTTTTTCTACGTACGTACGTAAAAAATGATCGTCAATATTCCTATTATGATCTTTTTACGAAAGTCCGTTAGAATATCGAAGTGGACAACGAGGATTGCTCGAAAGTAAGTTAGAAAAAATATTTTTTTTTAAGAAAGGTCAATATTTTTAAGGAACGTACCCGAAGTACTCTCGCTGTCTGTTGATTATTCCTCTTGTATTTTTCTTTTTATCGTATTATGTATGTATATTGAATGCACAGTCAGTTTCGTCATACTCATAATTGGGCCCCAGATGCCGAGTATTTGAATAGATTAAAATATCCGTATGCATTGCCGGTTGATGCTGTAAAATGGCAATTCCCACGGCGAGCAGCTGATAATTATGGTGCAGACTACGACTACGACGACGACGACGACGACGACGACGATAACGAAAGAAGGACATTGGAAAATGTAAAAATTAATTTTGGTCCACAACATCCCGCAGCCCATGGAGTCTTACGTTTGATATTGGAACTCGAAGGTGAACTTATTAAGAAGGCCGATCCACATATCGGTCTTTTACATCGTGGTACGGAGAAACTGATAGAAAATAAAACTTATATACAAGCATTACCTTATTTTGATCGTTTGGATTACATTTCGATGATGTGCAACGAGGAATGTTACAGTTTAGCCGTCGAAAAGTTGTTAAATATAGACGTACCTTTACGTGCCAAATACATTCGTGGTCAGTATTAATTTTCCCGATTGATCGATATCCGATTTAATAGTTTCGTTCTTGTTAGTACGTTGAACATTTTCTTCTTCTTCTTCTTTTTTTTTTTTAATGCTTGCATATACACGGAAAAAATAATTTTCATTGCAGTGCTCTTCGGGGAAATAACCCGAATTTTTAATCACATTATGTCAATATCAACGCAAGCATTGGACATAGGTGCAATGACCCCATTATTTTGGTTATTCGAAGAACGTGAAAAAATGATGGAATTTTTTGAAAGAGTGAGCGGCGCGCGCATGTTCGCGGCTTATGTTCGCCCAGGAGGCGTAGCCTTTGATTTACCCTTGGGCTTATTGGACGATATTTACCAGTGGGCTAGCGTTTTCTCAGAAAGACTCGACGAAGTCGAAGATTTATTGACCGAAAATCGGATATTTATTCAACGCCTGAAGTATATCGGTGTAATATCGGCTCAGGATGCGTTAAATTTCGGATGCAGCGGAGTTATCTTACGGGGATCTGGTATCGAATGGGATTTGAGAAAGATTGCGCCCTATGACGCGTATGATTTAGTAGACTTTGATGTACCTGTGGGTATAAATGGTGACTGTTACGATAGGTAATACAATAATATCTAATAATTTTGCTTCTTAATTTTTAATTTGCAATGTAAGAGTTATTTATATTTTTATACTATATGCATGTCACGTCGTATAGATATCGCATTCGTGTCGGAGAGATGCGTCAGTCACTTAGAATAATCGATCAATGCCTAAATCAAATGCCTTGTGGCGAGGTGAAATGCGACGACGTCAAGATCGTACCGCCAAGCAAGGAGGAAATGAAAAGTAGTATGGAGGCGCTTATCCACCACTTCAAATTATTCTCTCAAGGATTTCAAGTACCGCCAGGCGCTACGTACACGTCCATCGAAGCGCCGAAGGGCGAATTTGGGGTTTATCTCGTTAGCGACGGTAGTTCTAAACCCTATCGGTGTAAACTTAGAAGTCCTGGTTTTTCTCATTTAGCGATATTGGGATACATCGGTCCTGGTTATATGCTGGCAGATATCGTTGCTATTCTTGGTACTTTAGATCTAGTATTTGGCGATATAGATAGATGATCTCGCTAATAGGACGATAATAAGTGAGTAATATTATTATATACTTGTGATATCGTTGTGAAACGTATTCTCTCCTCCATTCGCTGCTGCTGTTCCTTTGAATAACCTAAAAATATTTGACAAATAATATTATACGCTCTATAAATTCGATGATTTACAATTGTATTGATTTTTACATATAGATACAATGTCTCTACCGGTTATTTAGTTTAGAATAATGATAATTCGTTTTAATTATCTTAACATTTATGAACAACGTAAAGTAATCAATTTATAATAACCAACACAAAGTAAACCATTAACTTTCGATACTTAAATTAAACGAGTCGTATTTTTTGTCTTTCTTTTTTCATTTTGGACATACGTGTCTTTTGAACGCATATCAAACGATAATCATATTTTTAAACGTTAACATAAAGTAAACATAAAACATATCGAATGAACGTGCGTTATACAGGACACAAGTGTGGTATAGAGTATCGAAGCAAGTGTGGCTCGATATTTGTCTTTTCTATTGTTTTCATAAACAACGTTTATGTCGTACTATTATTATTTATATCTTTGTTACGTATTCTTTAATCGAATCGACAAAGATCTCATATACTCTATTTATCGAATTTTGTTCGAGCTCGGCGAAGCTCGAAGATGTCGTTCGCGTTCGTTTAAGTTCGGTTTCGTTCGGTTTTCGTTCGGTTTCGTCAGTTTTCGTCGAGTTAACGTAACCTGGTTTTTGGTAATTCCTAGTCCGGGAATTAGAAGATTTGCGTGCAGTTATCGGAGGAAAGCTGCGCTAAATCGTGTTTTTTGCGTCATGGCGACCGGAGTTTTAAGGACTGTCCTACGGAAATCTATAGGATCTTATAACGATGCTGCGTATCTTGTGCGAAACGGAGCTCTAATATATCCTGGAACGTAAGTGCCACATAGTGGTCGTGAACGTAATACTATTCCATCACAATAATTTATGTAATGCTATTTCTCTCTCTCTCTCTCTCTCTCTCTCTTTCTCTCTTTTTCCTTCTTTTAACTACGTCGCCAATACCACCCCAACGATGCATTATACAATAAGATAATTTTTGTAGGCAACATCGCCATAGTAATCATTGGGCCCCGGATCCCGAGTTTTTGAAAACCATAAAATATCCTCTTGGTGTGCCGGTCGAGCCCGTAAAATGGCAACTTGAACGGACAGGAAATGAGGTAGACGAGGGAGAGTCACATGAGGTAGTGAAAAATATACAAATTAATTTCGGTCCTCAACATCCTGCGGCTCACGGAGTGTTACGATTGATATTGGAATTAGACGGAGAACGCGTTACCAGAGCCGATCCACACATAGGTCTCTTGCATCGTGCGACAGAGAAGCTTATAGAATATAAAACTTATATGCAAGCGTTACCATACTTTGATCGTTTGGATTATGTCTCTATGATGTGTAACGAGCAATGTTTCTCTTTGGCGATCGAGAAACTATTGAACATAGACGTACCACTGCGCGCAAAATATATTCGAGGTAGGTGTACGGTGTTGAACGAACGAGCGACGTAGGAAAGTATACGTCTCTCTTAATTATATATATATATATATGTATGTATGTATGTATGTATAATAAAGTAAAACCCCCCTTTTTCGTTGCAGTATTATTTGCAGAAATCACTCGTATCTTGAATCATATTATGGGTATAGGAACTCATGCATTGGACATAGGTGCAATGACACCGTTCTTTTGGTTGTTCGAAGAGAGAGAAAAATTAATGGAATTTTATGAAAGAGTCAGCGGAGCTCGCATGCATGCCGCTTACATCAGACCTGGCGGAGTGTCTTTGGATCTTCCATTGGGTTTATTGGACGACATACACCAGTGGGCTATGCAATACGGCGAAAGGTTGGACGAAGTGGAGGACATGCTAACTGAAAACAGAATATGGATACAACGTACGAAGGATATCGGTGTGATTAAGGCGAACGATGCGTTGAATATGGGCTTCAGCGGAGTGATGTTACGAGGATCCGGTATTAAGTGGGACTTGAGAAAAACTGCGCCTTACGATGCGTACGATTTGATTGACTTTGACATTCCCGTTGGCGTTAACGGAGATTGCTATGATAGGTAAAATTAATATTTAAAATCATACGATAAAGTTATAATAAGGATATCTTGCGATAATGTTATATTAGTATTATTTATTGCATTATGTTATTATCTTAAACCAGGTATCTCATTCGCGTTGAGGAAATGCGCCAGTCCCTTAGGATAATCGAGCAATGTTTAAATAAAATGCCATCCGGCGAAGTGAGATGCGACGATGCAAAAGTGGTACCGCCACGCAGGGAAGAAATGAAAACCAGTATGGAAGCTTTGATTCATCATTTTAAATTATATACGCAGGGCTTCCAGGTACCGCCCGGTGCCACGTACACGGCCATCGAGGCACCGAAGGGTGAATTCGGAGTTTATCTCGTTAGCGACGGTACTAGCAAACCTTATAGGTGTAAGATCAAAGCTCCTGGATTTGCACACTTAGCTTCTTTGAAGCACATAGGACCGGACCATATGCTCGCCGATATCGTTGCCATTATCGGTACACTTGATATAGTATTCGGTGAGGTCGACAGATAAAATGTTGATTGTATATTTGTGTAGTATAGGTAAGTAAATTTATTATATAATACCATGCATAACGTTAATGAGAATTATTATCCTCGTTCGTGCGTGGCCATTAATAATAAATAAAAGTTGTATCTTCTACAACCTTGTAAAAACGAAAGACATTCTTATTTTTTTTTTTTTTATTTTAGAGCAATTTTCGCAGGATCATTTGTCCGATGATCATCGAGTGATGTAAGCCGTATGAAAATATTTATTGTCATGGGATATAGTTTCTTTCTTCTTCTTTTTTTTTTTTTTTGACGACACACTTTTATTTTTTCTCTTTATTAAAAGATCCGAAGATTTTACAAGTTTCGATTATCCCGTAAGTGCATATCTCGATATTTTCGTAGATATTTCATAGAATGGAAGAAGAAATGAACGGCAATGTGTCGTACGGATTGTTTCATTGTATGAGGATGGATTTAATTGTACGTACAATATGCGTTTCACGTCAATGCCGTTGAGGAAATCATCCAGATGTAAAAAAAAAAAAAAAAAAGAAAGAAAGAAAAAGAAAAAGTACGAAACGACTCCTCCTTTGTTATGCGTACGTAAGAGGAAGAAGTTTATAGTATCTATGGCCTACGTGACCGATATATAACGCAAACGTACGAAGATTTTTTTTAAATTACCGTCAATCCTTAGCGCCACGGAAATAAAGATCATTCTCCTCCTTTGTATTTGTTTCGTCAAACGAAAGATCTCGGTCTTTAACTTGTCTATCTATCTTTTTTTTTCTTCTTTTATTTATATTTCTTCTTACGTAAAAATCAGGGAAATAAAGTCGCACTCGGCGTGAAACATATATTACTTATAAAAATCGACGAAGGTGGAAACAACGACGACGACAATGACAACGACAACAACAACAATAACAACAGCAACAACGACAACAACGTGGTCAATATCGCACGCGATGGCATTGGTAAGGAGCCACTACGTGATTAGAATTTTCATTTCGGCCACGTTCCTTAAATCTTACACAATGATCTTGCTTGTTATGTCAAACGTTTTCAACTTCGATGATCGTTGCAAAGAATATTGTTGTCTCAAGGATTAGAAGTAAGGATTAATATTATATATATATTTTTCTTTTTATTTCAATTTGTTCAAAATCGTACGAAGAGACGCGTTCATTCGATCGTTTCTTTCTTTTTCTTGTTCTTTTTTTTTTTTTGTTGGAATGTATTTTACAAACGAATAAGTGTTAACTTTTCTTCTTTAACGATCGTCACAAAACGTTATACGGATTTTTGTTTAGATTATAAAAAAAGATGCATGCATGTATGACGAAGTTCAATCGTCGATAGAAAATTAGTGAATAATCGTGTCGCACGTGTAATTGAAAAAAGAACAAAAATTTTTTTTATTCGAGACACGAAATAATATATCGGGATTGAGAGGCAGGGCTCGATTTTAACACACGTATTTGGCATTCGAACAACGTTTACGTCGAACTCGACACGGTGGTCTTCGATTCGATCTTACGAACGTCCCAAGATCGAGGAAATCGTATTTACAACATCGATGCCATTGACACGGAATCCAAAAATGGTCTGACATAATCATCGAGTCTTATAGGAACGATTGCACAATTTTTTAGTGTATAGGATATTTCGGAAAGAAATCCATGCGAAAGGAACGTTTTGCGTTTTGTAGAATACGCTTTTTTTCCCTTCTTATCTTTCAACCTCATTATTATTATTATTATTATTATTATTGTTATGATTATTGTAGTTATAAGTAGACTATTAATTTATTTTCATTAGACATTTGTTCATTTATTTTTTCTTTTTTTTTTTTTAATTATAAACGATCGATTTTAAGCAAGCATTTTTATATCTTCGATCATGCGGGATAAAATGTATGTTATGGGGTAGGAGGAGGAGGAGAGGAAGGGCGGACGGGGTTACATTATAAAACTAAGTTCAATCTATTTTGGCCGTTCCAAATCTCTGACGTAACTTTCCTTTACGCACGTCTAGCTTTCATTATAATATCATACGCGAGAATTATGTTAATTCTTTAGCGTTGCGGCATCCACTCTACGAGGGATTTACTTTGCAACGGAACGTGTCTTCTTTTTTTTTTTTTTATTTTGTTCCTTTCCTTTTCTTTTTTTTTTCTCTCTCTTTTTTAACTCAGGGAAAGATCCTTTCAATTAAGTTTAAAACAATGATGAAGGAAGTGGGTCGTTCTCAGTATTTTTTCTCGGTGCCTTTACGTTTCTAAATCGCACTTTTTAATTTAACAGTATGCAAGTGCATGTACGTACGATTATGCGTGCGCGACTATCGTAACGTTTAACAATTCAAAGTTACGCGTGATCGTTGCGAGATGCGAAACGAAACGAGGGGTGGGTGGTGTAAGGGTAAAAAAAGGAAAAATAAATGGACGCGTTGTTGTTATATTATTCAAAGATTTATGTGGTCTCGATCAATTTTTCAAACTTGCTTCTTACTGATATATCGTTGGAGAACAATTTTTTGATTTTTCTTTCTTTTTTTTTTTTTTATACGTTCATACAATGACGATAACAATTTTGCATAATACCGGAGAGAACGGAAATTATCTTCTTCTTATCGTTATTATAATAAAACAACGTCGTTGTTATGTCGAAAGTATATATACATTTAAGTTGTTTTGCCAATCGCATATACTTCCGTGCAAATAATTATATTATTATCATCATCATCATCATCATCATCATCATCATCGTTCCTTCTCGACTATGTCGCTACTTTACTACTCTCGTTTTCTCTTCGTATTTTTTTTTGTTTTCGCTTTTTTTTTTGGTTTCTCCTTCATTATCATTACGATCGAAAGAGAGAAGTTGTTGTTACATTTTAATTCCATCTATAACGATAACAACACTCGCGTTTAATTTATTATTTTAAACGTTTCTTATCTCTTCTTTTCTTTTTTCTTTTAATTAACCCTTTTTTCTTTTCTTTTTCTTTTGTTGTTTTTTTACCTTCACAATCTCAAGGTTTCCGTCGACGTGAATCCCGTTCATGTCCATTTATAATGTCAATCGAGTTCGAGAGTTTCCAGACCGATGGAAGAAAAACCGATTGACTTACGCATACTACATGTATACATACATATATACTTATACTTATATATATTAGACTTACTGGTATATACCACACTTATATATATATATATATATACTTACACTTATATATACCAGACGACCTCGACTACTGTACCCGGTGATCCATTTTTTGCGATGGATGAATGGATGGATCATCCGTTCACGTTGTTCCATTGCTAATTTGTAATATGTTCCTTACAACTCATTCTTTAATATCTCTCCGTAAAAGATTTTCGATCGTTCGACATTCATTTTGAAATAATACGTTTCATTTAAATTTTCATTCAACAAGAGGAAAACATAAATTATTTATAATCGTCGAGTACAATTGTAACTTTGAATTTAAACGAAGTAATATAATTCATTGATACGACATATTATATTTACGTGTATTCGATCGAATACATTTACAAATTCATCTCATCGATATAATATCATTCGTTCGTATTGGTATACCAAGTTTTTTTTTTTTTTTCTTTTGCTTTCAATGTTCGATTTTTATAATCGACACGGTACAATGATACATTGTATCGTTGTATGGCACGTAAAAACGGGTTAACATTTAAGGATTGACCGATGAATAAAGATTTAATTTCTCTCGTGTTTAAAGTACAAAATGAATTATTTATTTATTCTTTTTAATTAACCGCGTAAAGACAGCGCGTTCGTACATATTTTCACATTAATTTATTCGTTTTCTGTTATTTTATTCGATTCCAGTTTTATCGTCTTGCAGAATTTAGTTTTGAATTAAAATAAATTCTTTATACATTCACATACGTCACGTTGATATATCTTCCATAGTCAACGGGTTAAACGAGTAGTTGGCATTCTTACTTTTTACGAAATTTAACAAAAAAAAAAAAAAAAACGAAAAAGAGAAATGATTATTCCTTTTCTTCGCAGTCAATCTCACAAGATCTCTTTTTGTTTCGTTTTTTTTCTCCTGTTTTTCTTTTCTGTTTTTTTCTTTCTTCTTCCCCTTAAATTTGCACTTTGAAGAGGAGGATTCTTTTATCGAGATAATCATAACCCGGACGATTTGAAAAGTATCGAACATTCGCGACGTTCCGATGATAAGTATCGTTTTGATAATAAAAAAGATAAAAAAGAAAATACACGTGCGCGCGCACACACACACACACACACACACTCACGCGCACCAAAGAGACACTATTACCATTCGATGATTCGAGTGAAATAAACTTTTTCTTTCTTTTTTTTTTCTCTTTTTTCTTTTGAGAAACACCACTTTGCGTTTAAGAGTTACATCGTGAATTTTTTTCTTCTTCTTCTTCTTCTTTTTTTTTCAGTAATAATTTTACGAAAGAAATTAATTGTGTGAATATTTTATAAAGATCGACGTACGTATATATGTATGTACGTACGAGTATGTAGGAGATATACGCGTACCCCCATGACCTTCCTTGACGGAGATGTCTCAATGGAATTTACGATCCATGTACTCGAACTATTGTATTTCTCTCTCTCTCTCTCTCTCTCTCTCTATTTTTTTTTTAACATTTTCTCTTCTTCTTTCATCCTTACGAAACGATTCTAAAAACTCGTTATCCCGTTGAAAACAAATCACGTATGTAAGTAATTTCAATATTAAATTCAAATGAAATTCGCAAACACGCGCGTCTTTATCCACCTCGATTTTCATTATTATCGTCTCGAGTATGATTTTGAAGTAACGTAAAATAAAAATTGAAAAGAAAAAAAAAGGAGAAGAACAAAAGAACATAAAGGAAGGATGGTTTGGTCCCTTCTCTAATCGCTCGTTAAAAATGATAAATCGTCGACGTGTCTTCTTATTTGTTTCATTGGATTTTTTGTTGTTCTTCTTTTATACCATCAAGACGCGTTTGATGCAAGAGAGAGAGAGAGAGAGAGAGAGAGAGAGAGAGAGAGAGAGAGAATTAACATCATGAGATGATCGACAACGAGGAACATTCGGACGGACTATAACGCGTTGAGCGTGTATTATTCTATTGGCACCACACATAAGTTGCCAAGTAGAAACTCCTTGTACTTTGTATTCCTTCCGTTGAACGTTCGGCCATATTTCTGACGTAAATGTTGCTACCTGGAAAAAGAAAAAGAAAAAGAAAAAGAAAGAGAGAGAGAGAGAGAGGGAGAGAAAGAAAAAAGACAAAGACAGACAGAAAAGACTGCAAGAGGACAGAAAGAGAGAGAGAGAGAGAGAAAGAGTGAGGAGTATAGCTTGCACGTCTTTGATATTTATGTTGGAAACTTAGAAATAAGATAGTATCTTCGACCATAACGACACAAACAGGTATTTAGTTATCTTCCATTATTATTATTATTATTATTATTATTATTATTATTATTATAGTTGTTGGTTTCTTTCGTTTTTTATTTTTTCAATTTTTCTTCAATTCTTTTTCTTTCTTTTTTTTTTTCTTTTTTTTTTTTTTGGTAATCCTTCCTATATCTCCTCCATCCGTTTTCCCTCCCATTGTTATTCGTCTCGATTTATCTACCTTAAGAAACTATAAGAGATTTCTATCGGCGCGCGTCTCGGAGGTGAGAGTTTTTCCCAGACCATAATGCCGGACGTTACGTCATCGATGAAAGCTAGACAGAAATGTCGGCAAGGATTGAAATTATCGCCGTCGATACGTTCCTCCCCCTCTCGTCCCCCGTCCCTCCTCAGCCCTCTCTCCTCTGTTGGAATCTTCACCCAAACCCTTCTTTTCCATATCCACTTCGATGTTAAAGTTCCCTTCCTTCTTTTCTTCTTCCTTTTTCTTTTTTTCTTTTTTTTTTTTTTTTTTCGGTTTTTTTCTTTTGTTTCTTTCTCTTCCTCATCAACCAAATTTCGCGAATCCTTTGCGGTGACGAATCGATTAGTTTCTACGACGAGCCAGGGTGTTTTTATTCCTTTTTTTTTTTTTTTTTTAACATATATGTATATATATATATATATATATATATTCTTTTATTAAAATTTTTTTTTGTTAGTCTCCAATCACTGTTATTTGTTAGACGAAGTTTATGGTAAGGGGAAAATGATACATTGGATTCGGATTGAAAAACGGACGAAACCGTGGACGTTATACTTAATTTAATTGTAAGCCCATTATATCCACTGGGATCTTTGATTACATACAATGGTTAATAATTAAAATACCGTTTATTAATTTAGCATGGTAGATGGTATGTATGCATGTATGTATGTATGTACGTACGTAAGTTCAATATCATATAACGAATTGCCATGAACGAGCGAGTATAATAATTATTATTGCAATAATGTTAGTACTATCGCGCGTGGATGGAAGAAACGAGGCTAATGAATAATGCCGAGATGTTTTTTTCCTTTCTTTCTTTTTTTTTTTTGTTTAGTCGTTTGTTTTTGAATAAACGATATCGTTTTCTTTTTTTCTTCTCTCTTTCAAATTGGAAATTTTACAAGCACGATATGACGCTGTAGCGGTTTCTTTTATTTAAAGAAAGAAAAGAAAAAAAAGAAAAGAAATGCTCGTAGCATTTTACATCGAAATAAATAAATAAATAAATAACCCCGTGGTGTTGCGTGTATCGACAAATTTTCTTTTGACATTTCATATCCGAACGAACGTGTTTAATGATAGCGAAATCTAGATTGAAAAAGAATGGAAAAATTGTTTTTACATGAAAAATATGTCGACGCACCCATTCGTCCGGATCAAATCGAATATTTTGAAAGTCCTCCGGCGTACGTATTGCGATATATAATAAATGTGTTTGTGCGTGTGTTTGTGTATGTAGATCGTTTTGACCGATATAAGTAGATCTCTCACGCCCACTTACGTGATTTCATTATATGGAATGACTAATGAAGGGTCGAGGTAAGTCTCTTGGGATTAATATGAGCCCGAGTTACGTGATCACTCAACGACGACGACAACGACGACGACGACTCTCTTGAATGATGCCTTATTATTGAGTTCTGAAGGCATAAAGATTCAAAAAGAAAATAGAAAAGGTCACGAACCTCGCGAATTTTCACGGGAATTTGGAATTAGGGGTGGAGGAGGGAGGGAGGGAGGGAGGGAAAAAGAAAGAAAAAAAATTAATCCACGTACGACATTGAAATAAGACGACGACGACGACGACACTCGTCGTGTGCCATTCGTCGAAGTGCAGCGATTCTAAGATTCTAATCAATCTGAGTCATCATTTCGACCGTCAAACGATTCAACGTAAAATAATATTTGTAATATTTATGCGTTAGAAAACTCTCCGTCGGATCATAGAGGATTCGTGAATCACATAAATTTCACGTATGTATGCCCAAGTTACACGTGTACCGTGCATATATTCTCGTCGATCGGATGAAGTTTGACGAAACAAAAGCGAAGAGTAAGAAGAGGAAGAAGGAAAGAATGGAAGTTACGAAAGCCGTGTGAAACTGTGTGAAATTCATAATGATTATTATTTTTCTAAAACTTCTCCGTTGTGTTACCGATAAAATTGTTTCTTTTTCTTTTTTTTTCATATCTTATCCATTTAAAAAATTCATTCGTTCGAATTAAATGAATTAATTATTTTATATATTTATACGAAATTGAATGAAATATTTCGAAATAGTAAATAAATAAATAAATATATAATATCGGAATAAAGTAGGAGTATAATGATATAATACGATTCGTATCTATTATTTTTCTTTTTTTTTTTAACTGTGCGTTAAAGTGATTGATATGTTTACGTAGAAAATATAATGTCGTCTATCAATTATCTCTATAAATGATTTGCATTGATCGAGAAGAACGATGCTCATCGCTCACGTTACACGACTATTTTAATGAAACGTGGCGTATCGATGAGTACAAATTAAACGATATTATTCTTTTTTATCATCCTCTCTTTTTTTCTTTTTTTTTTTCGTGAAGTGCATAACAATTTCAAGATCTGCGAGAAACGATCGTTTTTTTTTTTCTTTTTTCATAAAATTATATACTCAACAGTATATAATGTTGGACACAAGTTTTATACGTTTATCGATTTCTTGCCGTGAATAGGAAGTTTCATCCGTTCTTGTATAATACTACGAACGTCCGATAAGTATACAGTGGTGTAGTATGTTTAGAAACTACGCGATGTCGTAAAAAAAAATATTATATATATATATATTATATATATATATATGTAATGAACTTCGGACCCAATAGGGAAATTCTCAAAACAACGTAATTCTTATTTTAACCAACGACGGTTGTTAAAGATTTATCGTAGAGCATTTAAACTAAACGATATCTCTACGTAAAGAGAGGACGATTATTCAATTGGATCGGCATCACGTACGCGTTTATATTTATACAGTGCTGAGAATCGAGTGTGAATAATCGAGGAGGAGTAGGGGAAGGGGAGGAAACAATCTCGGTAAAATTAATTAGCGGGTTTCTTCGACTGAGTCGACGGATATATTGCGGATTTTCTTAGAGAGAAGTAGTCGGAGTTACGATAGAATAATAAAAAAAACAAAAAAAAAAAAAAAATAAAAATAAAAAAACAAATAAAATTCATACACTCGAGTTGTTAAAATCTCTGCGCTATTCTACCGTAAGGTTTTATATTCCTTATTCGTTGAATTCTTCCTTTCCTTTCTATTTATCTCCGATTATTTTTTTTTTTTTCTTCTTTCTTTTTATTTCTTCTCTCTTCGAGAATTTGACGATAACGACGACGAGAAAAATAAGGTATTATAATTCGAAATACGAAATATTTTCAAGATTTTATCGCGACTTTGAGAACGACTATGGATATGGCGATGAATATTAAATTTTTCCTTTTTTTGTTTGTTTTGTTTTTATTTTTTTCTACTCGT
Source organism: Dolichovespula sylvestris (assembly GCA_918808275.2). Classification (NCBI taxonomy): domain Eukaryota; kingdom Metazoa; phylum Arthropoda; class Insecta; order Hymenoptera; family Vespidae; genus Dolichovespula; species Dolichovespula sylvestris. The sequence continues at coordinate 2,559,532 of OU964985.1, read as the reverse complement.
TCGTCTTCTGCAACGACGTCTCGTAAAAGTAGTTTGCGAGGGCGACGCGGAGGGGGGGGTGGGGGTGAACGAGGGGGAAGGTTTACGAAAATTACGGTGATTAGAGGGATAATTAAGAGATCAAGGTCGAAGTATCTGAAATGTCATGGCGTGGGTAAGGGCAGAGTGTTAGGATGATGATGATGATGATATGATGACGATGTGGAGGGAGGGGAGGTGGTCGATCGTTCGTGTAATTAATGAGAGAGGGACAGTCGGAGAGAGAAGATGGACAAGAAAAAGACTACAATAATCCTCGGTACAGGAGGAATTAGTTTCTTATTCTTTCTTTTTTTTTTCTTTATCTTTCTCCCTCTCTCTCTCTCTATCTATCTCTTTTTCCTCGTCTATCATTTTCGCATAGTTCAACGTGTCAGAACTTTTTTTATCGTCGCGTATAATCACGAAAATCTGTGTCCGATCTATGATTATTTAACGGTCAGTAATAATCGGTCACGCGATGGAGTAAGAGAGAGAGAGAGAGAGAACCTTCTTTTTTCTATGGATAGAGACGTTCAATCACGTATTTGCTTATACATTTATTTGTGTGCGTGTGTTTATATATATATATATATATATATATATATAGAATAATAATAAATTAAATATTGTGTTTTGTTATTCGCATCTAATTAATCGTCGTTTCTCTCATGTAACTTTGCCTTTTTCCAGAAGTGTCATTTTAATTACATTGTTTGTCATGAGACGAGAGAGAGAGAGAGAGAAGAGAAAAAAAGGAAAAAAAAATAATGGCACGTTTTCATGTGCGATTGGTATTCCGTGCCAAATTGGGAGGCCTTTACACGGTATACAAATTATATCGCAGGAGACAACAAGATTGCATTATATCATAAAATGTGCTGACTGTATAAAAAGCGTTATTACATTTTATCGTCGTTCGATAAATCGTACGAAAGTTTTCTTCGATTGCGTACAAATGATATATATATATATATATATTTATGTTTCGATATTTAACTTGTATCGTTCGTCGGGAGAGAAACAAAAATCAAAGAGAGAAAAACAAAAAAAAGAGAACACAAGAAAATGATTGAGAATCCGGAAGGAAAGAGGAGAGTGGAATGGAGTTGTGAAAAAAACGAAAAGAAAAGAGAAAAAATATTTGAAAGATACATTTTCGTTTTGTTATTCGCTTCTTCTTTATTTCTTGCGATCTCTCGGCGTCACGCGAAAGGACGATTAAATCAATCGATCGTATTGCGGTCTATGTCGCATCTACATATGTGTACACACATACATATGTGTGTCTGTGTTGTGTGTGTTTATTATATATATATATATATACATATATATGTATACAAGCTGATAACAACGCGGAATATTTGACCCCGATAATATACATGATTTTGTTTCTCTTTTGATATGGCGTACATAACTCGTACGAATTTTTTTCTCTCTTTTCTTTTTTTTTTTTATATTTTCCTTTTTCCTTTTTTTATCTATCGAACTCTCGACGATCGCAGAAAAATATGACGATTATAGGAAACGATAAATGGAGAGGAGTGAATAAGGAAAGAAAAAGAAAAAGAAAAAACGAACAAACGAAAGTTACTTTTACGTTATTATATATAGATCCATATATATTTATATATTATTATATATAGATTTTACGATATTATATATGATAAGGATAAATGATTGAATGTATATGATTTCTTTCGACGAAAAACCGAAAAATACTGTTGTAGTTCACGAACGATCTCTCATGTCTGTGAGTGCGTCTTCGATAAAAATCGCAATAATAACTATATATATAAATATATATATATATATATATATATATATATATATATGCAAATGTATTATTATGAGCAGCCGGTCATTTTGCCAAATTGATTAATAATTCCATGTAAGACACGAAGTCGAAAGAAATGTGATGAAATAATACGAAATCGTTTTATAAAAACTTCTCTTTTGAAATATAAATTCGAATTCTTACGAACGACATTGAATTCATTTAACGACGCTAATGAGTTAATCCGACACGGAACGCAGGTCTTAACGTTAGAAATAATCGTTATCACTGAAATATATTGTTTACCATTCGACGGCCAAACAACAAATTTTGGCACATTCAATGTACATTTAAGTAACGAAACATTAGGGAAAATTTATTACGAAGGACAAAAAAAGTCTGGACTCCGTCGAGCGATTGTGACATATACATTTATAAAAAAAAAAGAAAAAAACATTTTAAGAATCGAGTTAATCGATTTGGCTTGTGAACTGCTCGTATATTTATATATATATATATATATATATATATATATATATATGTTTATGTAACGTGTAATTAAATATAAAAAGTATTATGTATATACATTTTTTTCGTATGACATAATGAACCATTCATTTGTCAAATCAATTAACGGGATCGCGTAAATTTACATTATTTCTTATATTGTACATTATTCGTTCGTTCGACGATTCCTCGTAACCTCGATTATCGAAAGAAATTTATTGGAATCATATTAAGTTCAGTATCGAGGTTTTTGTATGGAGATTGGAAAAATATATATATATATACACACACACACACACACACACACACACAAGAGAGAAGAAAGAAAAAACGATTCATATAAAGAAAAACAAAAAAAAAACGAAATTAATCGTTTCGGTATGTAAACAGGATAAAATCTATAACGTGCTATCGTCTGAAAGTCGATGGAACGAACGGTAAAAAAAAGAAGAAGAAAAAAAAGGAAAAGAGCAAGACGTCGTCGTAGAAAAGGAGAAAAATAATTTGTCGGGGGACGACGGATGCATAAAAAGAGAGATAGATAGATAGATAGATAGATAGAGAGAGAGAGAGAGAGAGAAAGAGAGAGAAAAGAAAGAAACATAAAAAGAACTTGAAAATCCAGGTAGCAGGGTGTGCATTGGCGAAAGAAGAAGAGTAAAAAGAATAAAAATAAGAATAAGAAGAAAAAGTTTTCCATGCGTGTAGAGTAATAAAAAGTTCCTTTAGAGAGAAAGATATATATACATATAAAAAATGAGTGGGGATAAAAGAGTTGGAGTGTCGGCTTGTAATGGTGGGGATAATAATAAATCGTTCACCTGAGCCTACTACTCCGGTGCTCTTGGGAGTATGATCGCGAGGAACGAACGAACGAACGAACGAACAGCAGCAACAGCAACAGCAACAGCAACAGTAACAGTAGCAACAGCAACCGTGTCGGCCTCGTTCAGGATTAAAACCGGTGGCAATAGTCGGTCGGTCAGTCAACAAAGCCAGTAAATGTAGTACAGTTCGCGCTTTCGGTGTTACGTTCGACTCGTTGCAGAAACTAAACGACAATACCAACGATTCTTCCTTCCATTTCGATTCCTTTCAGCCTTTTTTCTTCTTCTTTTTCTTCTTCTTATCATCGTCATTGTCGTCTCTTTTCATTTCACCCTTCCACCCTCCCCGCCCTCTTTTCGTTTTAGTTCCCATTCCATTCCCCTCTATCGTTCCATTCTCCCACTTTAACACAGCGCGATATCTATTCCTTTCCCATACGTTCTTTCCCTCTCCGTAACTCGTGGCTTCCTTCTTCTTCCTCCTCCTCCTCCTCCTCCTCCTCCTCCTCCTCCTCTTCTTTTTCTCCGCTTCTTCCCTCCCTCCACTCTTCCTTCCACCTCCTACCACCTGTTCCTCTTTGATCGAGTAAAACACTTTACAAGTACGATCGAATACGTTCTGTACGTTTCATACGCGACGATCGTTCGCGTCGATAAGGTACGCGCGTGCGTTCTCTGACCAGTCGAGCGAGATCGTGAAAGAGAAGAGAAACTCCGTCGTCCTTTCCTGTATTTATATATATATATATACAAACACGCATACGAACACAAGGATAGAAACCATCTATTTCTTTCCGTCCGTTATCTCGTTGCCCTTTTTTCTTTTCTTTTTTTTTTTTTTCGATTAACGTCGAAACTCGTAATATCGATCGTGAATTTTTTGGAGAAATCTGGATCCACAAGTTGTATGAGAGAAAGAGAGGAGAAGAGAGAAGAGAGATAATATTTTCAAGT
>OU964985.1:2457949-2552949 GCA_918808275.2 Dolichovespula sylvestris | reverse complement strand
ATTAATGATAATAATAACAACATTAATGATGACGATAATAACGATTATATTGGCGTTAACAACGAACGGATAAGGTTTGTTTCGTTTCGCAACGGATAATTGTTAATTTGAAGATCAATAAACTTAAATACGATAAAGATTGTTATATACGTTTCTTACGTCAGATTTCACATATCGAGTGTTCTGATAGGTAGGGGAGGGTAGGGGAGGGGGACTCTTAAAAGGCGTTCGACATGGACTAGAGCGAGTAGTACCGAGAGCAGGAAGTGCACTTACATAATAACGAGTAATTACCGTAAGTTGTAAATGGTTGTGGCCGAGTGTTGACTGCCTCTCCGATTGGTCGTAAGAAAAATTCGACGCGAACTTCTCGTTCTTCGTTCCTTCTTTGGCGAATGATCAAAAAAAAAAAAAAGAAGAAAAAATAAAAAAGATAGATAAAGGAATAAAAATAAAAATAAAACGTAAGAAATGATAAAAAGTCGAGAAGAGGTAATCACGTACGCGCATTATGTTATTTACGGGATATACATAAATATTGAATGTTTTCTTTGGGACTGAGATACGAATATGATTTTAATAAACGCACTTTGGATAGAACAATACGCGTTTATTTTATTCTCATCGTCGATACGAACGAATTTTTCTTCGGCAACGCGAAAATGATAATGCTAGGTCTCTCTCTCTCTCTCTCTCTCTCTCTCTCTGTGTGTGTGTGAATTTTAAAATTGCTCTCGGAGTTTAATTGCGGCTAATCGACTTGGCCAGGTTTCCATGAAGCGAACTGCTCGATACCGTAGTATACCTACCGTACTTCTCTCTCTCTCTCTCTCTCTCTCTCATTCTCTCTCTTTATACCTGTTCCCGTAGAATATTGCGTATCGTACGTAAAGAACGGAGTTCACCGTTCACCGGCCCACGTTCTTGAGGGAATGTTGGTTCTCGAGGTTTACGAGAAACATTTACCGGTAATAAGGAAAGCGCCTTAGGGATATATATATATATATATATATATATATATATGCATTTGGTTGTGGTTTATTTATTCTTTCTTTCCCTAATATATATATATATATATATATATATTTTTATTATTATTATTATTCCAACAACAGTGAACGACCGAGGAAAACGTTTAAAGATGATCATAAACCATAGAAAATCCGAATTTCTTTTCCGCCTATTCCCTTTTTTCTTTTCATTTCTTTTCTTTTGTTTTTTCTCTTTTGTTTAAATCTTTTTACGCGATCGTAACGATCTAGGAAACGTACGAACGATTTAACGAACGAAAAGGACTAAATCGAACGACTTCGAGCGCGAGTCAATAAAAAAAAAAAAAAAGAAAAATTACGAGACGAAAGAAACGATAGGATTTCTTTACAATTTTATCGTTCCACCTTTTGTCACGTGTTAATTATTAACCATGGATATATATATATATATATATATATATATATATGTTGTAAATTAGAATGCGGTTTTATACGTGTACGGATTGAAATCGGTGAATTTGAAACGATGAGATGTTATGAGAACAAAGATAAAGAAACAAGAAAGAAGGAAAAAAAAAAAAACTAAGAAAAAGGAAAAGAAAATTGAAAATAAATGCAACGTAATTAAAGGAAAAATCAATAAGATCTTTGAGAACGTTATTAGATGAGTATATGTGTTGAACGGTGTTGGCCATTAACGTTACATATGGTCGTATGTATTTCCTGTCTCTGTCCTTACATCCCACACAGAAATCAACTCTGGTTATTTATTCATTTGCCTTTAATTCACGTTTTCAGATTGAAAGAGCAAATGCTTGTAACGTCGTTTGCATTCCTTTCGAATTATAATATTACACGTATGTACGTACACACACACACACACACATATATATATATATATATACGTATATAGTCATAACGATAATAGTAAAATTTTTCAATTACGACTTTCTCGACCTTACACTTTTATTTACGTCGATTTCGTACGTACGTACTCTTCGCTTCGTTCACTTTGTTTCTGTTTTTGTTTTATTATAATTTTTTTTTTTTTCATTACTAACGCGAGATATACGCCGGGATTAAGGGAGAAGAGCCTAACATAAATAAACAGATCTATTCAGTTCCTAATCTGTTTTTCTCTCAGTCCCTCAGTCTCTCAATCGGCCATTAACGATACGGACGTTCGAGTGAAAACGACGTCGTAGGTGAAGAAGCGTTTGAATATCGTTTGAAATCTAGAACGTGTAGTATTAGACGACTCGTTTAGAAACCCTGGTATCATCGGATTGGTTACGATTCGCGTGCCGTTCGTTCGTTCGGTCGAACGACAAAGAAGAATTATTGTTATTATTATTATTAATAATAATGATGATAACAATTGAGAAAAAGAAGATACGTCGTTAACCAATCGATAACGTCGAATTATTCGGACGGTGAGTACGTAGCGTAAGTAATATTTCCTTAGAAGGTATTCATTTTCTAAAATCGTTTTCATTAACTTTCACCCTTCGAGTTTTTCGTTCGATTCGATCCTTTCGAATAATGTCGTTGTTTAATGTAAAGCCCCATAGGTCTCTTCGTTCGTGTTTTTTTTTTTTTTTTTTACATTTTTTTTCCCGTTGCTTTTCCTTTTTATTTATTCGATGAAAATTTCGTTTCGCCGTTGATCGATCGACGCGATAAACCAATCGCTTTATTATCGATTAATCTACGTTGGAAATGAATTAATTTTTTTCTTTTCTTTTCTTTTTTTTTTTTTTTTTTATACATATATATATATATATAGGTATCTACGCTTTATTTATTTATTTATGTATCTGTTTTTTTTTCTTTTTAATCAAACGTATATTTTTTAAATTATTAATTACGTTTCTTTCGGACGGCCACGTTGTACGCATGACGAATTCTAAAGTGTTTTGAACTTTAATAAAGATAACACGATTAGAAAAGTAAAAGTTAAGCGACTACACTACGTATGAATCTCGTAACGACGATAAACATTCTCGTAATAATTAGGATTAGACGCTGATACATATATACATACACATACATATATATATATATATATATATATATATATATATATATATATATATACAAATATAAATAACCGTTCGTGTTGCAATATTTTGTCGAAAAAAAAGATAAGATTGCAAAAGTTCCTTAGGTTCGTGTACGGTGACATTTCGTAAGAACTAATTTTACTTACCTCTCATTTAATGTTGCAATAGTTACAACGTAATTGGAAGGAAAAAGGGGAACGTCAATGACAATGAAAAAGATGCAACGAGACTTTTTATATCGATTCGCGATATTAAGTCAATCGTGTCAAGGGAAACGATTGTTACACTAGGTTAACTTCTTCTTCTTCTATCGTTTTACATTATGCATACAAATATATATATATATATATATATCGATTGATCGATCGATAAGCAACGTCAGAATTTTAATCAGAGTACGAATTAAAAATCCATCTCAAATGATTTCAAATCGATTACTCCATCTCAGAAAATTTACGGACTTACCTTTCCCCTCTCTCCCCTCTTCGTCCATCCTTCCTCCTTCCTTTTCTCTTTCTTTTTTTTTTTTCTCAAATCGCGTAAAATGTTCCTACAAACCCCCAGAGACTTTAGATCCACCCGGTATTAATAAGAAAATATTCTTACGTCGCTCTTGTCGGCCAAGTCAATAAATGCATAAATGCATACGCGCGTGCATAAATAAATATACGCATAAATGAATATATAAGTGTCTAAATGCGCATATACAGAGTGTTTCACAAATAATTCGAAACACTTCGCGTGTGATATATATATATATATATATATATATATATATACACATACGTACGTATATAGATATGTAATGTACGTATTAACATGAAATTCTCTCGATTTCTCTAATTACAATTATCAACCTAATTATCTTTCACAAACTAGTTGTGGTAAGAATCAGAACGTTTTAAAAAACATCACTATGAAAAGCATAAAAATACGAGCGAACGAGGGGAGTCCCATCGTTATATCTTTTATATACTTTCTCCGACCGTATAGTTCCTTGATCCTACCTAGAATAATTGAAGTACATATATACATACGTATATATATATATATATATATGTAAATATATAAATAAAATTTACAGTAGATCGTTATCATTATGATTCATACTAAAAGGGACTCTTAAAAAATATAACCAACGAGAGAGCTGGCATTCTCTTTCAATTACGAAAGCATACATATGTATATATATCTATTTGTTAGTATTCTTATATACGTACATACGTATATATATATATATATATATATATATATATATATATATATATATATACGCTAAACATATATAAATATGCACGAGAAACGAAAGAAAAAAGAAAGATACACCCAGTGACGCGATATACGGTGGTTGTGCATATTAATCGTATCCTTTGAAGCATTCGCCGACGGATCGAACGGAATTATTGTACGTACGTTAGGTGTAAGAAAGCCATGGAATTATTATTTTTTTTTAAATACTCGATCGAGAATGCGATCTTATTATCGATTTTATGTATATCGCATTCCATCGATGATGCGCTGATAATCGTCGATTATCTTTAATCGCACGTTCGATCAAATCTCTTTATCTCGTTTAAATCGTAAGTTACGATGGGTAACCATGGGTTAAGTATTGATTATATTGTTACGATTTACAATATAAAAATTTCACATTGTATCGTTATTATTATTATTACCATTATTATTATTATTATTATTATTATTATTAGTATTATTAGTATTATAAGAAAACAAAAAGAAAGAAGAACAAAAAATTAGATCAGAGAGGATTCGATGGGTGTATCCCAAGAAAAAGAAAGGAAATAGAAGGAGTATGGTTCGTTAAGAAATAGTTCCCTTCCGTCCCCCCTGTCCCCCTCCTCCACCCCTTTGGAAAGTTTATGCCTCTCGGAAGAAGACATTTCTATGGTTTCTATGGAGAATGGAAAATACGATGGTCCGATCCCACGGGAGAGATCTTTTCGCATAGTCAAAATGCAACGATGATAATATCTAAGACGCGTGAGAACGGATTATTAATCTCGGTTTCTGGGAACGGGAACGCCGAAAGAGTTACGAACGACATTTCTTTTTTTTTTTTTTCATGGAAGATAGAAATATACATACAAGTCGAATCCAATTCTCGTTGTTATATATATATATATATATATATATATATATATATATATATATATATATGTATATGTTGTATTCACTTGTGCGATCGTTTCGTGGATGTGAAGGTAGATATACGGGATTAAACGTTTACTTTCAACTTCGTTCGTTTATTAATCTATAAGTGATTGTTGATATTAAAAGAGAGAAAAGAGAAATGGTAAAAGAATGTACTTCACTTGAAAAGTGAAGAAAAAAATATATATATATGTATATACTTATATAATAAATGTTTTTATATAATAATATATATTTATCTATATATATTTATAATATATACTTCTATAATAAATGTATCATAACATTTAATAATTTCATTCGATATATATATATATATATATATATTAATTTTAATATGACAATGTACGAGTAACGTATAATTTCATGATTACGTATGAATAACATTTTGTAATAATTTTTCCACTCGTCGATAATCCTTTTCCTCTCGTCGTCGTATTCGCGTTATTTTTTTCTTCCCCCCTATACAAAAATACAATCTCGCAGAGAACGACGTGGAAAAGTTTTTTTCGCGTGATCGTCGAAGGAAATTTTGTTCGTTTCTTCATTAAGAGTAGATTGCGATATCTATTACTTCAAAGTGCTTTTGTCTCGTTGCGATCGTTATGTTGCAATAACGACGACGACGACGAAGAAGAAAAAGAGGAAGAAGAGGAAGAAGAAGGAGGAGGAGGTGGAGGAGGAGGTGGAGGTGGAGATGATGAGGCAATGACAAAATCGTTCGAAGATTTCGTTCTCTTAGACCTCACGATCGTATCGTATTATGTAAGTACGGAGTTTGAATCGTGCATTTCAAACGAGAGAAAAGTATTATTCGATGGATATTTAGCAGTGGGAGAGGGGTGGAGGGGGAAATTAGCTTTTTTGTTGTAGAAAGATACGAAAATCCCAGGCGTTGTCGTTCGTGCGAGAAGTACTTAAATCCATCCTCCCCCAACCACCTCGCTTTTAGCCTCGATGTGTTGAGATTTATGGATAGTATACGGACAGAAAGTTTGATAAACCATAAATATGGATTCTGAATCGACGTAAAAATTTTGGTCTCTCTTACTTTTCTTTTTCTTTTTTTTTTTTTTTGATTAATTTCGTTTCATTCCTTCCTTCGTATTATTTCATTTCAATTTCATCCCTTTTGTTTTTTACCCTTCAGTTCCGAACGAAATCGTAAAAATTGAATTCTCCCGTTTCGAGAATTTTGCGTAATAATTTTATATTAGCACGAATTAATATATATATATATATATATATATATATATATATATATTTATTTATTTATAAGAGAATAGGTTGTGTATCTTACGAATTATATTACTGTTCGGCTTCGTCGAGAGAGTATGTATGTAGTTCAAGAGACAAAACCCGCGAATGTAGTTCTCCTTCGGTAATGTTAGATCAAAATGGAGAGGTACATATATGTAAATCTTGTTGCTCGAGTTATATATATACATACATAAGTATAATATATAAACGAGATTTACGATTTGCGTTTGCGTTAAGCAAACCGAATATTGACTCTTACGTACGTGAGTACTTACGTATGTATGTATGTAAGTTGAAACGAATAAGAAACGATTTCAGTCTGAGAGATAGAGAGAGAGAGAGAAAAGGAAAGGAAAGGAAATGAATTGGAGGAAGGGGAAAGAAATAATAATCCAACATTCTAATCCGTCCATACTAAGAGAACTTAAAGAAACTTAGAGACATTTTCTATTACCAAAGCGATATATATATATATATATATATATATATATATATATATATATATAGGAAGGAACGTGAACTAATGTAAATCTTTTACTATTATCATCCAAGTAGTTTACTACAGCGATTTAAAATGAGTGGTGAGGAAGGAAAAGGGTATAATAACAACGATAAGGAAATGAGAATACGTTGTAAGATTTTTCATTCCCTCCCCTCCTCCCCCCGACGAAGATAATAATAAGGTAATATAAGTTTTAACCATAGGTAGCTTCTCGAAATGGGAGATAATTTTCAATGGCGAATTTAATTGTTTAGCTTTACCGGTTAATGGCAAATACGAGGCGTTAAAGCGAGATAATGTTGGTTATGGGGATCGTTTGTACGTGTGTGTACGAGCGTGTACGTACGTATGTAGTATATATTGCATGGTATTATATGGTGAAAATCTGATGGCAATGAGTCAAAGGACGCGTTGTTGTTTCGACCTCGCCATATTTGTCGCGCACGTTTTTATCGTCTGTATAGTGTCGGTAATAAAATAATACCGTACACGGTTAAGAATTCACGGAGTATTATTGTTATCGTAGACGATTTAACGATTCTTCGTACGTATCCTAATATTTTTCTTTTTTCTTCTTTCGTCTCTATATTGTATTGGAATAAAAGTTAGTTAGTTATGAGGCACGCGTTAGATCGTTCGTTCTATTAACGCGTCGCTACAGAGGAGAGAGAGAAAAGTAGAATATAAAAGTGTGGAAAACGGATGTATGCAATTTTCTCGCCTACACGAGGATGAAACCGTACGTATTAACTATTATAATGGTGACATTGCACGTTAGAACTTTGTTAGAACCGTTTACATATTTGACGTATTTAGTTAACTGTCTAAACACCCTAACTAAACCGTCTACCTACTTACCTACCTACCTACCTACCTACTTATCTAACTATCTATTAATATATATATATATATATATATATATATATATATATATAATAAAACGTCTTCAAATATTTCATTGTGAAAATATAATATATGTATATATGTATATATTGTACGTGCTATATTCATTCGTTCATTCGAGTATATGTTAGTATGTATGTATGTATTTATGTATACGGATATGTATGCATGTATATATATATATATATATAGTACATCGAAATTTCACATCTAAGCGAAAATTAATGGAAAAAATATTCGACGTTTTTGTTTAACTCGAAACGACCTTCGATCGCAAATTGAACATCGATTCGAATGCTTTCGCAACCTTTCTTTTTCTTTTTTTAAACGCGTCACCAAGGTTCCCTGCGTCCATCCTGTCTTTATTCTTTTATTTATTTATTTATTTTCTCTCTCTCTCTCTCTCTCTCTCTCTTTTTCTCTCAAGATATATCTCTTACATCGACATTGTATTTGTTCGTTCAGTGTTTTCTTTTCTCTTTTCTTTTCTTTTCTCTGCAATCATTTTAAACGAATTAACAACTATACGTTTGTGATAAAGCGACACGAGTTGGTGATAATAAACAATAAGAAAATGTTATTTAATATAATAATTTTGCGAGTATCTCGTTTAACGCGAAATAATTCGTCATTGATCGAAATATCGATTGATTGGACGAAAGTATTCCCCTTCGTCTTTTTCTTTTTTTTTTGTTTTTGTGCCGATCGTGCACGTTTTCCTTCTTTTCCTTCCTTCGAAAAGAAAAAAAAAAAAAAAGCAAAAAAGAAGAACAATAGAAACAAAATTATTCTCTCGTTTCGCATACTTTTATTCGATTGTCGCGATAATCTCCACGGATGCAACTCTACGTACGTATGGTATATATTCGTCTAACGATCTCCGTCGGATACGATTCGTTCCTCGTGTCCTCGCCTGACTCATCGATTTTTTTCCCTTCCTCCTACCCCCTTGCCCTCCCAACCCACCTGACTCCGTATTATTCGCAACGACGATCGCTCGTTTTTCAGGTCAACCGTGAATGTTTTTGTTTATTTATTATAACGAAGCATAATACCATGTCCGACGAATGCTATGGCGTGGAGTTATGTGCCGCGATCATCGTTATCGATATATCTCAAAATAATGTATTACAGTAATATAATGTATTATTATAAATGTAATTCTCGATATTCCTACGCACACGCACGCACACATATATACACATTTATATGTATATATATATATATATATATATATATATATATATGTTTCTATCACGTGTGCCGAACGATTAGAACGTAAAAAATACGTCACGACGTAAGCAACAAATATAATTAAATTTAATAAACAAGAAAATAAAGTCTCTCTCTCTCTCTATATATATATATATATATATATATACACGCATATAATTAACTTAATAATATAACGGAGTAACGTATAAGTAACGCATATAAGTAATGTAATTATATAACGAATATATTACCATGAATATATATATATATTATAATTAAATTTTATTATAGATACACATAAATATGTGTATATATATATATATATATATATATATATATATATATATATATAGTCGGATTAATCCTATTAGGCAAAAAGTCAACGTTCATAGTCCACGTACTACCTCATCGTCCTTGCTTTATTAATCATCGAAGGTCCCCGTCGGTTATTATACTGGCGTTTCGTTTTTCTTTTCATTTTCTTTTTGTTTCTAATCTTTTTATTTTTTCTTTTCATTTCCCTACGTAGAATGAATCACATACGAAATCGTTCGGACGTCGGGAGGGGTGGAGGGGGGGTGAGGGGCGAAGTATTTATGAATGATCGGACGGACGTCACGTAACAACGCGCTAACGTCCGACGGAACGTCGAGAATGGCCGTTCCGTTTCGATTAATTATATTTCGAGACGTTTGGATGAGAAGGTACGGCCGAGTTATTCTACTTAAGGACGAATTTTTATGGTCAGTCGGTCGATTGGTCGATTGTTGAAGCGCGAAATGGCACGTAGATCGTCGACGAGGATGACGACTTCATCGTCCTTCGAGACTACGAGATTACGAGGTTCTAGTTTTGAGGTCGCGCACAGTTTTTTTTTTTTTTTTTTAACGTGGTAAGCGTTTCGGAAGAATTTCTTAAGATGTTTCGTAGTATATAACGTTTCTTAGCCGATCAACGACTTCGCCACGCGCATAATCGATTCGTTCTTTCGTCACGATTTGTACGTACGTATGTATATTTGTGTGTAAATATATATATATATATATATATATATATATATATATATATATATATGTATATTATATTAACATTGTTGTCGCATCGGACGATATTTTTTTTTTCTCGACGAAAGAGAACAGCACGTTCTTTCGATCTCTCTCTCTCTCTCTCTTTCTCTTTTCTTTTTTTTTTTAACCACTTCTAGATAGATAGATAGATAGATAGATAGATAGATAGATAGATAGATAGATAGATAGATAGAGAGGGAGAGACTCGTGCAAATTCTTATAAATTCTTACGAATTTTTACGAATTCTTACGAATTGCGTAATATCATTAATGTCTTCCTCTTCTTCTTCTTCTTCTTCTTCTTCTTTTTTTTATTTTTCTTATTTTGATATTTATTATTTCTATTCTATTTTATTTTTAATTTTCTCGTTTTATCACGGCCGGATCAGATCAGATCAGATCGTCCAATCTACGAACGAATAGTTTTCGTGTTTCTTTCCTTTTTTCTTCTCTTTTTTTTTTCTTTCTTTTCTTCCTTTTCCTTTTTATCGCATCTATAGGACCGTTCGCACGTTTCCTCGGAATTGCATTAGTTTTTCTCCTTCTCTCTTTTTTCCCCCCTCCTTTCTTTCCTCTTTCGCAAAGAAATAAATGAAGAAAAAAAAAAAAAACCGTCGGTTCGTCGAAAAAAAAAAACAAAAAAGAAAAAGGACGAAGAAGACGGGACGACGGGGTTATAACGATCTATATTGTAATTCGTATCGATCTATATTAGAGATTTTTACTAGATATTTTCAGGTTCGTTTACAATCTATATTGTAATTCGTATCGATCTATATTAGAGATTTTTACTAGATATTTCCAGGTTCGTTTATAAACAATATATACCGACGTTACCTCGTTGCTTTCGCATGATTTCTCTCGATCCATCGAGAACAGCGCGGAATGATAGGACGACCTCGATCGTTCGATCGTTCGATCACTCGTTCGTTCGTTGATTCTCGTAATTCTTCGAGAAGCAAGTCGTTGGACTTCTCCGTTCCGCTTTCCGTTCGAGAAACAGAAACCCGTTTTTAAAGAAGTTCAACTTCGTGAATATTCCACGCGAACGAATTGAAACGATCATGGACGATATTTACTTATGTAGGATACGTAAACGTACATGGATACAAAGCACGTATACATAGTTCGCGAAGGAACACGATAGGGTCTATTAAAAATAGGATCAATCGTTTCGAAAGGACGTCGATCAAAGGACGAAGATTTAACATGCTTCGCCCTTTCCCTGTCTCATCGATTGACTTTGACGTTGTTAGTCTAGAAAAAAAAAAAGAAAAAAGAAAAAATGGCAGTACGTAAACGTTCGATAATGATGTACCGATACGTGTAATTTCGATACCAAATCGATTCTCGTTTACTCGATGGTATACAGTGAAATTAGAATGGAACGTCGGTAACGTTGTTTTACTAGGAGGAAGAGAAAAAGGATAGAAATAAATAAAAGCAAAAGAAATAAATTTTCTTATACGTCGGTATGACGACGGATGGATGTTACGAGGATACGTATGTATGTATGCATGCATGCATGCATGCATGCATGTATGTATGTATGTATGTATGTACGTGCACGTACATTCGACGCATTTCAATTTTAAATTAGAAATTTCGTGACAGGATAGTTTCCTCTATGTTCTTTCTAACGGTCTCGTGGAAAATGTCGAGCGTAAATAAGTAAGTAAGTAGACGTCGGGTTTGTAGTGGTGGGACTTTGAAATGGAGGTCGGACGCGCGAAGTCGTCCGTAACGTTTAAAGAGAGAGAGAGAGAGAAATAGAAAGATAGATAGACAGAGAGAAAATTCCAAGTTCCAAATTGGATGTTAGACGAATGTTTTCGATACGTAGAAAATTCTCTTTGAGACGAAACAAAATCGAACGAATGTTTCTTTTCGTTCGTCCTTTCCAATCTCTTTTTTTTTTTTTTTTTTTTTTTTTTTTAATACTTTTTATTTTCCCCTTTCTGCTACACTTTGAAGAGTGTCCTTTCACTTCTTCTTCTTTTTTTTTTTTTTTTTACAAGTGCACACGAATACGTTCGACAGTACAAATATTCGTTTATGCGAATCCTCGGAGAACGAATTTTCGTGAGACAGACACAGACGAGAAAATAAAGAAGGGAAGGATATAATTGAGTGAGTAAGTAAGTAAGTGGGTCAGTCGGTTAGAAATAAGAAATGAAGGAAAAGAAAAAGAAGAGTTTGGGTTTAACGATATATATATACAAAAAGAGAGAGAGAGAGAGAGAGAAAGGCAAAGAAAAAGAAAGAAAAATTAGAGAAAAGAACGACAACGACGACGAGTTTTCGATGTCGCGAGACTTTCTTTGACAACGAATTAAATTAGATCTATCATGGGCCCTCTCGATTGTCAAATCAAGTTACGAAAGATATACCGGAGAGTAGTTAATTGTTCCATGGCTTGAAGCTTTCTTGAGTACGTGAAAATACGTGAATACGTAAGTAAGTACGTATACAAATAAATAAGTTGAAAGTGAGTTGTAGTATAAATATATAAGTTATATATATATTTATATATATATATATATATATATATATATATATATATGAATAATACGTATACGTAAGTGGTTGAGCGCGTTAGAACAGCTTTATTTTATTTAACATAGCCGTATTCGCCGTTACACCAAATAAAATATACCGTATAACCAAAAAAAAAAAAAATAGAAGAGAAATAAAACGAATTAAAGTATTACGTTCGGAAGGTTCGATAAGAAAAATTTTTGTAATTAAGTTTCGATATATTATATCGCTCGTATAATGGCACAGTTCGATAATTCTCTAATTTCTCTGAACGTTACGTTAAATGGTAGCGCACGTGATGTTTGTATATTATTGTTTCCACGATTGCACGTGTATGTGTGTGTGTGTGTGTGTGTGTGTGTGTTTTAAGTAAATAATAGTACTGATCTTCTTCTTCTTATTCTTCGTATTCTTCTTCCTCATTTTCGAACAAGTAGGTAGGTAGAGAACGTTATATTCAACGTTTGAAATTCGTCGAGGCATGCGATCACTTGGTCAACGACGAGGAACGAAACTATAATAATTTCACTTCTGACTCGTCTTAGGCGATGTCAACGCAACGTGAGATTATATAAACGATCACTCGGTACAATTGTAGATATCGTTTCCTATTCCTCTCTCTCTCTCTCTCTCTCTCTCTCTTTTGCTTTCTACTTTTTTTTTCTTTGCTTTGTTGGACCGTATAAAAAAAAAAAAAAAAAGAAAAAAATCATTGAGATCGTTCGAGCCGAAACGTTAAAAACGCATTACGATATCGTTCGTTAGAAATAACGCACGGAAAGTATTGATAATTGCGTTCAACGTGATTATATTATATACGATTATAGGAAAGGATACAATAAGGACGAGTAACGAAAACGATTGTTAACGATAAATAAATTAATTAATAAATAAATATATATATATATATATATATATATATATATGTATGTATATGTTATTTAAGAAAATTGAGTTACGTACGAAATAATAAAAGAAAGGAAAAGAAAAAGAAGTAAGGAAGAGATGAAAAAAAGCGATAATGAAATACTTGGATATATCATCATTTTCGTTATAAATTTCACGGAACACTTAACGAATATACGCGAAGCAAAGTGGGAAAAATGTTTGATTTAGATTATAATCTACGTTTCGTCGGTATCGCATTGTAATTTTTCAAGTACAAAAACTACACGTTTACACACACACACACACACACATATATATATATATATATATATATATATATATACGTACTCACATGGCCGAGAAGAATTCAAAGGAGTTTGGACTTCGCGATCGTGAGGTGTTACGTAAAGAAGTATAGTTTCTTCGCGTATTACTTCGCTCGTTGCGTTTCCCCGATTTCTTTTCTCCTTCCCTTCTTTATTTTCTCCTTTTTCTTTCTTCCTTTCGTTCTTATTTTTGTCGACATTCCATCAGGCAGGAGGAGGAGATTTAATAAAGTGCTTTCATCGATTACACGAGGATAGTTTCAATTCGTTCCAGGACTTCGAAGTCTCGAACGGATTAAACACTCGAAATAGAATTTTTAAAGGGTCGACGGACGGGAGCTCGTCTTAATGAGAAAAGAAAAAAGAAAAAAAGAAGAACAAAAAAAAAATAAAAAGAGGAAGAAAAAGTCGGGCATAAGACGGCTTCCTTTTTTCCTTTTTTTTTTTTTTTTTCTAATCTTACATCCTACGAGGCAAATAAATCTCTTTCACGGGAGCGTGAAAATAATAATGTATGAAGGTTTGGGAAAACGATAGGGAGGGGAGAGTAAGAAGGGGGAAAGGAAAGAGAGAAACGAGAGGAAGAAAAAAATAAATAAAAGTCGGAAGACGATGATCCGATCTTTCTTCCGCCAAGGCATATTTCCTCGTGTATATATATATATATATATATATATATATATATATATATATATATCTATTCTAGAAAGGCTTCGTCGAGTTGATAAATCGCTCGACGTATTTTCTTTTTCCCCTCCTTCTTCTTTCTTTTTCCTTTATTTTATTTTATTTTATTTTATTTTATTTCCTTTCTTTTTTTTTTTCTTTTGCGCGCGCTAGCACGCGCTGTTAAAGACACCGTCTAATAGCACGTATTAAAGATACGTACTTAATTTACTTTGATACGATCCGGTTTTCGAACGGTTCGTTTCGTACAAAATCGTATTCGCGATATTTCAATCGTAACAATTTTTACGACTTTTACGTTTTGATAGTTGGTTCCCCGTTATTAAGTTCTATCATAGAAATTCCTTGGAATTTCTTCAGCACCGCTCTTTGCTCCCTTTTTTTTTCTTTTTTCCTTTTTGTTAGAAAAATCACTTTCCCCTCGTTACGTTCGCGACGGCGTGTTTCAAGTGGATAAGTAAGTTAACAGAAAACAAAAAAAAAGAAGAATAAAATATAAAGAAAGTAAAGGAAAAAAAAAAATAAAAAAAATAAGAAAATAAAGGATTAACAGTTAAGGCTCCGGGGGTGTGGGGGGGGGGGTGGGGGTTGAGACTTTGATTTGCGCGTTGAGCTTTGAACGGTGACGATTTGAGAGTTGAAATTAATATGGCGCGTTTGGTTGTTACGTAGGCGAAACTTCAAGGAAATCCAATATCGTGTAACGTCGATAAAACTATTAGGAATCTTGCATGCGGGGTGGGACGGGAGGAGGGATGAGGAGGAGGGAGGGAAAACTGGTTCACGTAGATATTATTGCTCGGTTTACGGTGTGTTACGGTACGTTCAAACTTGTTACAAAAATATTAAATAACCGACGTATGGTATGATACACAGGGTAGTTCAGTTAATGCTGGCCGCTTAAATATTTTCTTTTTTCTTTTACGCTGTTACAAACTTTTTTGGCATACTTTGAACGATTTGAAAAGATGCATGTTATGAATAGTTTATATTTATATAATGGTATAATGTTATGTATGTTATAGGCGGTACTTTTCAGTTGAAACACCCTGTATAACGAACTTTCATGATCTCTCTCTCCCTCTCTCTCTGTCTCTCTCTCTCTCTCTCTCTCTCTCTTTCTTTACGACGAACGAAATTTTCTTCTTCGTTTTCATTTTCTTTGCTTTCTTTTTTGTTCCCTTTAATTTGTACTCGAACATCAAGCGTGAAAATGTTTGAGCGTTTTAAATTGACGGGAGATTGAAAGAAGGAATGATAGATAGAAGAACCTTTTAAGGCCCGATCGGCACGTATGTGTGCACGTATGTACTGTATGTATCGTACGTATGTATGATATGTAATCAATTAAAACGGAATTCGACGCGTAATTTTTTTTTTCCTATTGAAAATAATCTTCGAGAACGTGAAATATTATTATAATTTATATATATATATATATATATATATATAATTAATAAATGAAGTAAAATGAATAATAAATAATATAATTATATATATTTATATATATATAAATAAATAAATAAAATTACAAAAGTACATACGCGAGTTACGACGTGATGTTAAATTTATTATGTAACAAATTTATCGACGTTATTATATGTTCCTTGTATAACGGGTGACCGTAAAAGAGAACGCCGCGATCGCCGTCGTTTCCGAGTAAATCAGAGGATTGGTATTTCTCGTATCGATTGCTATATTACGTATGCGATATACCCGCTCGGTTATTATAGTTCTTGAGAAAAGAATAAAAAAAAAAAAAAGAATAAAGACAAAGAGAAAAGAAGGAAAGAGAAGAGAAAAAAATTAATGGAAAAATCTACGTAGAAATTATGAATTATGTCCTAACACAGACGTGTCTAACGACTTCATATGTAATCGCGTATTATCTCTGATCGTAAAAGTTCCATACAACGTCAATGGAATAATAATAATAATAATAATAATAATAATAATAATAATAATAATAATAATAATAATAATAATAATAATAATAATAATAATAATAATAATAATAATAATAATAATAATAATAATAATAATAGTACAAACAGATACGATTCACGAGTTTGATTGACATTAGTTTTTCAAACGTTTCGGATCGAACGATGTGCACGTTCGTATCGCAAAGCCGAAGATAAAAAGAGAGAAAGGGAAAGAGAGAGAGAGAGAGAGAGAGAGAGAGAGAGAGAGAGAAAGAGAAAGGAAAAATTCGATGATTTCGCAACGAGTACGGGGAAAAAAAAATAAAATAAAATATAAGAAGCAACCTTGACCTAATGGAATATATCAAAACGTAATAGATCAGTGTCGACGATCTCAAAACAGTTCGGTCTATATGTCGTAATATATATAAATATACATAAATGCAAATGTTAACATTCGAATAGGGTATTATATTTAGTTGCTAGATTCATTTTAACGTCTTTTACGTTCGTTTATTCTCACATATAAATATATAAATATATAAATATTTACCGCCTGTGACCTTACCATTTTATTTCTCAGAAAAAGAAAAAAAAAAAGAAAAAAGATATAAATTATATTAAACGTAAACGTTAACCTTGTTCTACCATTACCACTTCATCTTCTTCTTCATATTCTTCTTGTTTCTCTTCCTTTTATTCTTCTACCTCTTCTTATACCTCTACGCCGTTCATTTGCATCGTCTTCAGGCAGGACGCTTATATATTTTTTTTTTCTTTCTTTCTTTCTTCCTTTTTTCATGTTCAATGTTCATGGCAAGATCAATAAAATAGTATGACAATTTCTCTATAGTAATATATTTAATGGCACGTTAATGGATATCATCGAGCATATCATTTTATATCATTGTCTCTAATTAACGAACCTGTTGTGACGTCCTTGCCAACATTCTAATCGTTTAGTATTTTATATTCGTACGTTGCCATTGCCAGAATTGAAGAGGGAGAAGTAGAAGTAGAAAAAAGAAGGAAAAAGAGGAAGATGAAGATGAAGATGAAGAAGAATGAATAACGAGCTAAAAAAGATGTCTCTTGTAAAGCTCACATATAACTTGGAGAAGTCTTACTCGTTAATTCTAAGGCCCCTCTCCCCTCTACCCGCCCCACCCCACCCCCCATGGCACGATCCACGTCGTCCACCTTGACTCCTTGTGACCTTGACATTGAGACTCGTATTTATATATATATATATATATATATATCTCTGTCTCTCTTAATGGACACAACCGACCGGTTTCTCTTGATTTTTTTGTAATCGCTAATCTAAATTTATTATGTGCGTTAACTATCAAATTATCGTGATCGTCCTCTTACTATATATATATATATATATATATATATATATATATATATATATATATCTTTTATTCTTCTTCTTGCTTTTCCCTTTTTTTTTTTTTTTAATTAGAATTTCCAAGCTCGATAATTAAAGATGGACAAAGAGATAGAGATAGATAGAAAGAGAAAGAGAGAGAGAGAATGAGAGAGAGGAAGATCTCGTTTCTTGCGTCTTTCATTTTCTCGAATTCGAAATCGACTTTTATATTAATAATATCTATCATTTTTTCGTTTGTTTGAACGTCTATTACGGGGAAAAAAAAAAAAAAAAAGAACACGCACGCATAACGAAGGTCGTTTTCCTTCTCCACGTATTCGTTTACTTTTCTTGAAAATTTGTTTCTTTATTTCTTCACTTTATAAAATTCTCTTCTTCTTCTTCTTCTTCTTTCTCTTCGTTTCATCGTCCGTTCGATTTATTTATTATTTGACATTTCCTAATGTTTTTCTAATTTTATGTTTCTCTCTCTCTCTCTCTCTCTCTATCTATCTATTTATCTTTCGCTCGCGCTATTGCAGGGGCAGCCGTGGCCTTCGGCGTCCTACTGATCGTCATTGCGGCGATATTGGCGGCACTATTCCCGCAGTTGATAAATATCATCGTGAACAAACAGATCGCATTGAAGGACGGTGGTAGGACTTATGGTTGGTGGAAGGCACCGCCTGTTGTGCCGCGTTTGCACGTATACATTTACAACGTAACAAACGCCGACGAATTCTTGAACAACGGGGAGAAGCCGGTATTGGACGAGCTCGGGCCTTACGTTTATTCGCAACGCTGGGAGAAAGTCGAGATAAGGTTCAACGAGAATGATACGGTCAGCTACAAAATTCGAAAGCAATACGTTTTCACACCGGTAAGTCGATTTATAATATTTTGCATTTTATCTCTTCTTCTTTTTTTTTTCTTTCTCGTTCGTTCGTTCGTTCGTTCGATCGTTCGTTCGTTCGTTCGTTCGTTCGTTGCAAATTAGAAACTTCGAAGACTCTCGCAAGTAAGATCGTACGATATCTTTTCTTTCGATTATTAATATCTCGAATAAATTTGTATATATATATAGTTTACAATTTTTTAATTTTAATTTATTTATTATAATTTAGAATTTTTAATTTTTAATCGTAATATTATATATATATATATATATATATTTAATTCGAACGTTGAAGATTTTTGTAAAAGCTACGACGTAAGAAATAATAGAAAAGAAAGAAAGAAAAAAAAAAAGGAAAAGGATAGAAAAAATAACGAAACCGAACGCGTCCGGTGACAGTTGACGGAGGAACGAATCGAGATAACGAGTAGTAATCTGCTGCACGAACGTTCTTTTCTGTTTTAATCAATTGATTAATTTGTCAACGAGAATTGAAATCTTTCAACATGCAGATGAAACAGCAACACTTTCGCGTTATTATTTAACTAAAATCTCTCTCTCTCTCTCTCTCTCTTTTTCGAGACGACGACGAGGTCCGGTCTTTCGATCTGTAAGTAAATATTAAAGGTGAACAATAGAAAAAAAGGAAGTCAAATTGACTTTTCTTCTTCTTCTTCTTCAAAGAAAAAAAAAAAAAATAGACAAATAAAAAAAAAAGCTGAAAGAAAAAAAGAAACGATTCTCTTTGCTCGTTCCGAGTTAATTCGTTGCATCAATATTATAATTTTCAACGTTCATCTCGACGGTGGAAAAAAGAGAGAGACAAAGAAGTAGAAGAAAAAAAAAGCAAACAAAAAAAATTGGAAAAAACGAACTTGAGCTTTGTATTCCCCTCTTGGAAGGATCATTCGAGTCGAGACTTTTAAACTGCGAACCGGAATCTGTGGTTTTAATTAATCATCGAGTCTTACTTCTCTCTCTCTCTCTCTCTCTCTCTCTCTCTTCATTTTATTTCACGTTATTTTGTTCTTTTTTCTATCTTTTTACCACAACTCGTCATCCTTTTTAAACGACGGACCTTACGACCCTAAAGCTTCGTGGAACGTATCGTACGATTTCTCTTCCTTCGTATGAAACGTCATTCTTTTTGTCTCGTTGAAAATGATCGAAAAACTGCGGATTATTAAACTCGGAGGTATTACATTAAATCGTAAAAGGTCATTACGTGAGATCGCCACTCGAAAGTATTCGACGTCTACTCGAATCATATTTCCAAATCATGAATCTTTCTGATAAATTATTATCATAAATTATTATATAATTTATGATATTTATGATAATAATTTTGATTTCTGTTTGTATTTTTTTTTCTTTTTATTTCTTTATTTATTTATTCTTTTATTCTTTTATTTTTTTTTTTTTTAATCGCATACGTACGTAAAGGTAGATGTAAAGCGACATATCATTCGATTCTTATCATGTTTTATTAAATTGCGATTACAAATTGTATATGCATATATATATATATAAATATATACACGTATGCATATAATGTAGTTACTATTACGATTAAGAGTTGAACAGAATTTGCGTAAGTTTTCTTCGTTCAGTTACTAAACTGCTCGAACACCGCTTGTATGACTTATCCTGTCGTGTGAGTTATACGTGTATCACGTACGGCATAGAAAATAATTAGATAATAACGTTCCAACGTGGTTCGCAATTTATAACGTCAAAAACATTTCGCCATTGCACCGTCGATCGTTATATTTACCATCGATATATAATTATTATTATTATTATTATTATTATTATTATTATTAACCATTTCTATGAAGTCTACGAGAGATTAATGTAACGTCGTTGACGAGAAACCTAATAACGGGGAGGTATATGAAACCATGCGAAGTTAACACGCACGGTAAACGTGCGAGAAACTTTCACCAATGACGAAGGTGATAACTCCCGTACGAGTTTGCCCGTGATATAATTGCTGATCGAGATTCGTGCATGCGTGCGTACGAAGAAAAATCGTCCAAAAAGAAAAAAGAAAAATCAAAAAAATAACACGACAAAAATATCGCAACTTTTATGATAATAATTTTGAATTTTTTCTTGATCTTTTTTTGTTTCTTTCTTTTTCTATCTTTTTTTTTCCGTCTGCATACGTACGTAAGGAGTAGATGTTATAATAATAATAATAATAATAATAATAATAATGAAAATAATAAAAATTTCTCGTTCGGATCCCCTCATGTTTTATTATTAAATCGCTATTAAAATCGATTAGAATATCCAATTGGATTATTTTTTGTATTATTGTAATATGGTCGAAGTAAAAAAGGATCTTGAAATGCAATGCCGAACGTGTCTCGCGAGATCAAGGACGCGTGCAGCAAAAAAAAAAACAAAAAGGTCGCAAGACTATTTGCAAGAATCTGCAAAATAGCGGTAAGAGGAGGAGGAGGAGGAGGAGGAGGAGGAGGAGGAGGAGGAGGAGGAGGAGGAGGAGGAGAAAATAAACGGCGCATGATTTATTTTTACAAGTCGGCGCGAACGGATTTACGGAAGTTATACCGGTTTGCAATGAACATTGTTCGTGTTTTCTTTCCTTTTTTTTCTGTTTTTTTTTTTTCTGTCTGATCGAAGCAAATAGATCTACGACGAACGGTAATAGAGAAAAAAATAATATATATATATATATATATATATATATATATATATATATATATATATGAATAATCATACGTTCTTTTGTTTCATTTTGTTTTTGTTCTTACGATCGTTTCGAAGCGGAGACTTCGTAAACGTCGATATTTTTCCCGTAATTTGTTCACGCGAGAAAGGGAGAGAGAGAGAGAGAGAGAGAGAGAGAGAGAGAATATCTCTAAAAATTTTTAATAACTCGTTTGACTCACGTTAATATCCTTTTTACTTTGGAAAAGTTGGAGAATAAATTTTTAAGATATCCACCGGTAAATATGTACGTACACACACATACAGTCACGGACAGATACAGACACAGAAAGAGAGAGAGAGAGAGAGAGAGAGAGAGAGAGAGAGAAATAGTCAGAGACACGTACGACGTATTCGCATTAACATCAAACATCAAACGTTAAACATTAAACATTATCGCGCACGATCAAATATTTCTCGCCGCACGAGAAAGATGTCTCGTCTCGTTTCGTTACGTTCGAGGTCCGTGCGTATCATTAAAACGGAAAAAACCAAAAAAAGAAAAAAAAGGAAAAAGTAAAACAGAAAAAAAAAAAAACCAAAAATCCAATCGTGACGTTCGCGTATCCAATACGAAACTAAATACGAGCATTTTCGAATTACATTCTCGAATCGATAGTCGATACTACTCTCCAAAAGATTATTTACATTTATTCCCATCGATTTGATATCTATTTTTTCGATCGGAAAAACGACGAACCTACGAGAGATGTCTCATTGAAATGATGGTAGTAATGAGAAAGAATGTGTCGTATTATCGCACGTCGTATGTCATATATCGTATAATTTCACGATGAACGTGTATTCTTGTTTTCTTTCCCCCCCCCCCCCCCCCCCCTTAAGTTTCCATCGAGATCGAACGACGTTAAAGGAAACGATCGATCGTTGACGTTTTTCTTGTTTGTTTTCTTTGTTCGATGGACAACAGGAACTTTCGTCGGGTTCCGACGATGATCTCGTCGTCGTGCCGAACGTTCCGATGTTGTCGGCAACGAGCCAATCGAAGTACGCAGCACGTTTCCTGAGACTCGCGATGGCCTCGATCATGGACATATTGAAGATAAAGCCGTTCGTCGAGGTTTCGGTCGAACAATTATTATGGGGATACGAGGATCCTTTATTGAAATTGGCGAAGGACGTTGTACCGAAGGAACAAAAGTTACCGTACGATCAGTTCGGCCTGTTGTACGGTAAGAACGGCACCCAACCGGATTGGTATACGATATTTACCGGCGACAACGATGTCACCAAGTACGGTATGTTGGAGAAATGGAACGGCAAGGAATCATTGGGCCATTGGTCGAGTCCAAGTTGCGACAGTATAATTGGTACGGACGGTAGCATCTTTCCGCCACACATCACTAAGGAAACCGTACTTAAAATATTCGACAAGGATCTATGCAGGGCCCTGCCGTTGGTCTTTCAGGTGAGAGGAAACACAAATTTCAAAAAAGATAAAGAAAGGATATAAAGAATCCTTATTTTTCTGCTTCTATTTATTTCTTTACCTTTCTTTTCCCTAACGACGCGACTAAACATCGATTATTTGACAAAAACAAACTCGTTAAACGTGGGTAATTAATTTCTTTTTTTTTTTTTTTTTTTTTTGCGGAGCGAGCGTTCGTCTCCATCCGAGAAAGTTAGTCGTCATTCTCACGTCGGACAAACAATAGCAGAGAAATTCTTCTTGCATAGGCTCTTTCTCTCTCTCTCTCTCTCTCAGAATGTATAAATTCTGTTCCTGTATTTTTTGTTTTTTTTTTTTGTTTTTTTTTTTACGTTGGGATTACTAACTATTGCATTTCCTTTCTCTCTCTCTCTCTCTCTTTTTGTTTGTTGTGTATAGAAAGAAGTGACGACTTCCGGGGGAGTTCCTGGATACAGATTTACCCCACCGTCCGATGTATTTGCCTCGCCCAACAAAGTGCATTCCCAACAGTGCTTCTGTCCGGCTGGCCCACCATGCGCACCCGAGGGAACGTTCAACGTTTCGGTCTGCCAATACGATTCGCCAGTACTTCTCAGCTTTCCACACTTTTATATGGGTAAATTGCTCTTTTTTATATACATACATACATACATACATACACACACACACACACACACATACATACATACATATATCTTGTACTTCTCTTTCCTTTTCATTTTCTTTCTCTTTATATTCTTTTTTCCTTTCTCTCTTTCCTTTTTAAAAATCCTTCGACGAAAATGAAGTAGTAGGGAGTATTCGTTTGGTTATAAACATCGATAGAAATTTGTACTTACATCATATGTAATAATTATGATAAATGGATGGATGGATGGATACAATTTTCGATAAATCTGATATTACTTGTACTTGTAATATATACCTGTATCGGGTATATTACGAAAGTATCGATTAATCGAGGAAAGTAT
This sequence comes from Dolichovespula sylvestris, assembly GCA_918808275.2. Lineage (NCBI taxonomy): Eukaryota > Metazoa > Arthropoda > Insecta > Hymenoptera > Vespidae > Dolichovespula > Dolichovespula sylvestris. The sequence continues at coordinate 2,529,005 of OU964985.1, read as the reverse complement.
TATCGTAGAAGAAGTATTAACGAAGACGAGGACTTAACGTTAATTACGTTAACGCTAACGTTCGTCGAAGTTTTCCTGATCGGGTACAGATATAATCCATCCATCCATCCATCCATCCATCCATATATTCATTCGTACATTCATCCATGCATCCATAAGATCCTACCGTGTTCTCTATTATCTAGCTAACGGGGGAAAAAAGTGAAAGTTTATATGCGTATTACGAGGTGCGTTCGAAAGCTCATGCTATTTCGTAAGACACCGTGTCTTGTCTACTTCACTTCCGGTTTCGCGCAAACGTTACCCATGAGACCTATTTATTTACTCTCTCTCTCTCTCTCTCTCTCTTTCTCTGTGTTTTTTCCCTTTTATCGTTGTGTCGTTCCCTATCAACAATAACTACTCGATTCGACGAACCATCGTGAGACTCGTGACCGCGATACTCCCACGAATTACACAGCTAGGAGGTATCGTTTCTTCGTTTCGTGAGAATAAGGAGGAGGAGGAGGAGGAAAAAATGAGGGAAAGGAGATAGAGAAAGAACCAGAAGATGACTGTCGCTCGACGACGACGACGACGATGATAACGATGATGATGATGATGATGATGATGATGATGATGATGATCGAATCGAACGACGACTCGGCGAACCTTTGAATTTTCCTCTTACTTTCGAATCGAGCCTAATTGTCTCTACGCAAACGACGTTAGAGAGAGAAAGAGAGAGAGAGAGAGAGAGAGAGAGGAGGGTTGGGGATAGAAGGAAAAGGGAAAGGAGAAAGATCGAGTTCACTTTTGATCTATAGCATTGATCTATAGCAATGATCTTTCGTCAGAGAACGAATTCCTATTATTATTATTATTATTATTATTATTATTATTATTATTATTATTATTATTATTATTATTATTATTATTCTTACTCCTCATTCCACACCCTCCCTCCCTAATCCACCTTCGACAACAACGTCGATCGTTCGATATTAATAGAATATTTTTGTTTCGCCGACGTGTATGAATCGTCCGACGACGATCATGCAATAACAATTGCATCCTTATCAGACCATAAGTCATTCACTCGTGTAACTTCGTTATCATATTTATAAATCGCGTGCATATTTGTACGTACGTAACGTATCTAACGTACCGAGCTTACGGGTATTTTTTTCTCTTGTTCTTGTTTTCTTTTCTTCTTGTTAAGATTTAAAACGAGAATAATTATTATCTTCGTTATTATCTCTGTCCCTTTCTTTACTCTTTCTTTGGCCCTACCCCTTCCCCCTACTTCCGAACGCAAGGACGGAGTTAATGCGACCTCTGTCATTTTTCCGTGCGCGTGTGGGTGATTTTTTGTCTTTTTTTTTTAATTTCTCCTCTCTGTTCCCAGCCGATCCCGCATTGAGAGAGGCCGTGATAGGTGTGTCCCCGGCCGAACAGGAAAAGCACGAGCTCTATATCGACGTGCAACCAATGATGGGCACGGCCCTTCGTGCTCGTGCAAGGATGCAAATAAACCTTGCGGTTAGTCAGGTGCGGGATATCAAACAGGTCGCCTCCTTCCCTGACATCGTTTTCCCCATCATGTGGTTCGATGACGTAAGTTGTATCATGTGTATAGTTCGGTATATATATATATATATGTGTGTGTGTGTGTGTGTGTGTATGTGTATGTACGTATGCAACATCAGCAACAACGCAACAGCGACAGCGACAGTAATGCATCTTACACTATATCCCATCTTACATCTTATTACAACAGCAATACTGCATCTTAAACTATAAACCATCTTATACTATAGCTCACATCTTACGTCCTTATTACAGCAGCGGCAGTGTACTGCATCTTAAACTATAACCCATCTTACATACGTCCTGTTACATCAACAGAGTATCGCATCTTACGCCATTATACCCCATCTTAAATCCCATTACAGCAGCGGCAGTGTACTGCATCTAATACTATCCCATCTTACATCCTCCTTTTTACACCGTACCGCTTTTTGTTTCGTTTCGTTCTTTTCTTCTTCTTCTTTCTTTTCTTTTCTTTTCTTTTTTTTTTTTTAAACGATCGAAGGAAACACGTTCCAACCTTTATCTCTATTTCCCTAATAGCTCGCTCGCGTTGAACAGTCGTTCTCGTTGTCGTCGTCGTCGTTGTTGTTGTTGCTGCGTTGTCGTCGTCCTTGTTTACGCAATATCCACATTTTCGAATCGCCCCTCTCTACATTCACTTTTGCGTAACGTCGATTGTTAATTAACGTACGTAAAAATGTAAATAACCTATCCCTCGACTCGTTTCATTCGTTTAACTCGTTAACGTTTTATCAAATTCGTTCACGCTAATTAATTCGTCGATTATTATTTCGTACGAATTATTATATCTCGTACGAGCCACGATGGAACGATCGCAACGATCGATTGCATTGTACGGGGTCGTATTTACTTTCTTCTTTTCTCTTTTCTTTTTCTTTCTTTTCTTCTTTTTTCTTTCTTCCCCAGGTGATCGACGAGTTACCGCCGGAGATGCGTTCGCTGTTAAAAATGGCGGTCGATTTGCCGCCCGTAGCGAGGGCCGCGGTATCAGGCGGATTGGCGGCCTTGGGTGTGATAGTTTTGATCGGTGCACTCTGTTGTTTGGCACGGGCAGCCAAACGTCAAGAGAAACTTCATCTGAGCAATCCATTGCCGGCTAACGCGACCAACAACAAAACTGGTCAACTCAATCCGGCGTTTCAAACGTCAAAATAAAATTTATTCTTCTCTTCGAGGGATAGACAGACAGACAGACAGACAGACAGACAGACAGACAGACAGATAGATAGATAGATAGAGAGAGAGAGAGAGAGAGAGAGATCATCGTCGACATTGAATGCATTTAGTTCGAATCGTCCGTCAACAAATTTTCCGATTAATTTCTTTGTCTTCTTTTTTTTTTTTTTTGATATTATCTTACCACTTTACTATTACCTCCCTCTCCCTGAACTCCCCCCCCCCTTTCTTTCGACTCATTCCACGTATTTTTTATTCCTTATATTTTTATTATTATTATTATTATTATTATTATTATTATTATTATTATTATTATTATTTTCTCGTTCTTTCCTTTCCTTTTCTTTACCAACGTTCCCGAATCCGTGGAATATTATTATTATTATTATTTTTTTTTTTCTTAACGCGACGTTTTTTTTCGCAAGACGGACGGACGATTTCGATTAGAGTTCGAAGGAAGAGTCGATCGTCGTGTTCCGCCGCTTATTTTAACGCGGACCGACGTTGACAGATATTTATTAAATATTTACATAAGCGTGTCCACTATACGTGGACAGTCACTTCGGATGGGGGCAAACGTGCGAGAGAATATTGAAAGAAAGTCTGGAGAGATAGAGAGAGAGAGATAGAGAGAGTAATGCAATTAAGAGAAATGCAATATCGATTTCGAACGAATTTCATAATCGACCTCGATCCTCGGATATATCGATCGATCGGATCGATAACGAACGGCCGAAAGATCGTCTGAGTTCTGGATGCGTAATTTGTCGTTCCTTCCTCGTTTCTTTTTTTTATTTTTTATTTTTTATATTTTATTTCTTCTTCCTCTTTCTCTTCTTCTTTTTATTTTTATTATTATTATTATTATTATTATTATTATTATTATTATTATTATTATTTCTCAACTCGGTCGTCGCCGTCGCCGCTCTCACCCACCGTCGTCTCTTTACTTTTATTGTATCTCGTTCGAGAAACAAATTCGTGAGAAGCGCGGATGGGAAAGTGGAGTGACGCGTGCAGTTTTTTGGGGGAGGGAGGGAGGGAGAGGGAGAGGGCGGTTTAGGCCAGTGGGAGTTGGATGAGCGACGTCGGTTCGATATATTTTTTTTTTTTTTTTTTTTTCTTTTTAACGAATTCAAGTATAACGTGTCAATCCGTCCAGACGCTCTCTAAACCGGTGGTTTTTAAATTAGTTTATTGCAATTTTATTAAAGAAGATGAGAGATCTATAATGGTAACAATAATAATAATAATAATAATAATAATGAATAATCGACGATAACGAAACGATTTTTTTCTTTTCTTTTTTTTTTGGTTTCGTTAAACGACGAGGCCCGCCTCCATGAGAAAACGGGAATTAGAAAGATGGTGTTCTTCGATTGTAATTATTATTATTATTATTATTATTATTAATATTATTATTTTTATTATTATTATTATTATTATTATTATTATTATGCGATTTTATTATTATTATTATAATTATTTTATTACTTTGAATAAGTTTGTACGATGATCTTACGTTACTCATTTGTATAGGTATGTACACATGCATGTACACATATCGTAAACGTGTTGTTAAGTTTTAGAAATGATTTAGTATTAATAAATAGGTAGGATTAATTTTTGTACGATAATAATCGTCATAGGATGCCAAAAAATATAATGATATACGTTTCGTGCTCAATAAACGATCGTATCATGGATTAACGAATAATAACGATCGTACAAATCGACCGAATGCGAATGAATCTGATTGATTGATTGATTGATCGATTAATCGTCGTAACGAGAAGAGAGAAATGGGAGATCGTCGATATGAAAGGAGAGGAAAATTGAAAAGAAAAGAAATAATAAAGAAAAGAAACAATGAAACGATCTAAAGAAAGATGGCCGAGTAAAATTTGACGAAACGAATGACTTATGTCAATTCTCGATCTTTTCGCGATCGATCGATTTTTTTTTCTTTCTTTCTTTCTCTTTTCCGTCTCTCTCTCTCTCTCTCTCTCTCTCTCTCTCTCTCTCTCTCTCTCACTCTCACTCTCTCTTCATAAGGAGCACACGGAGAAGTGAATGTATAGCGCGGTGATTGGTCTTTTTTTTTTTTAATAATTGAATAATTGGAAAAAAAAGAAAAAACAAAAAAAAAACAAAACAAAAATTGAAAGAATTTGATTCGAGTTAAGACGCATATCGATAAGCGGTATGACGATCGTTGTATTTTTTTCTTTTTTTCCCCCATCGACCTTACGTCGCTCATTGGAAATCTATTTCGTTGGTTAACATTTGTATACGAGTTCAATTCTTTTCGTTCGTTATCCCTCCCATTACCCTTCCCCACCCTTTCCTGAATCACCCAAACCCCTCTAATCTCCTAATAATCTTCTAATCCCCTTTATTATCTCTCCCTCTTCCCTCTTTCTTTTCTTCATAGGGGTCTCGTCGCGAGCATACCACCATAGGAAGGTAAGTTACAATGGACGTACAATTAAAAAAAGGGGGAAGGCAATTCTTCTTTTTATTTTTATTTTTATTTTTATTTTTATTTTTATTTTTATTCTTCTTTGTTCTCATTTTTTGGTCGACGGGAATAAAGTCGTTTCTAAATCGTCCTACCTTGTCTTATTTCTTTTCTTTTCTTTTTTTCTATCTCTCTCTCTCTCTCTCTCTCTCTCTCTCTCTCTCTCTCTCTCTCTCGTTTTATTTCTACTTTTTCTTTTTTTTTTTTATTATAATCGTAATTTATCGTAATCAATCATGATTTTGTTCATAAGGTTTTCCCGAACTCTATTACAATCTCTTGTATCGTTATCTCTCTATTATATATATATATATATATATCTGTATCATTATTTCTGTTTCTTTTTTTTTTTTTAAATTTTTGTTTAGTCATTCATTAAATAACTTTCGTTCTATATCATCATTCGTTGGACTTTGAGATCGTCATATTATTCTGTCATGTGTCTTTCTACTTTTGTTTTTCATTTTTTTCTTCTTTTTTCTTTTTCCTTCTTTCCCTCCTACCGGAGTTACCTAGTACGCGAAACGAATTATTCGAGCGAAATTTGACGACAATAATTCAATGATCAATTAACTCACGTTATCACAGTTAATTATGGTTATATTGCGACAATGCGTGAACGCTCGCGATAAGAGCCAATCGAACGGATAAGTAGTAGTCGATCGTAAAACGTTCGATCATTTTTTCGTCTCTTTCTTTCTTTCTTTCTTTTTTTGATTTTGATTTTTATTTTTATTTTCACCTTTATCACTTCCACGCGCCAAACAAATCGATATTTTAATTCGCATCACGAGATCGTCTCGTAACTCGAGTTTTCTTTACGTTGGACGTTCCATTTTTTTTCTCTTTCTTTTTATTCTTCCACTTCTTCCACTTCTTCTTCTTCTTCTTCTTCTTCTTCTTCTTCTTCTTCTTCTTCTTCTTCTTGTATTGCTATTTTTCCGCTTCTTGTATCAATGACACGCAGTTTTACATAAGATAAATTTAATGCGAGTAGTATTAGAAAGATGTTCTTTATTTTTTTTTTTTTTTCAAAAAGAAGAAATATATATATATATATATATATATATATATATATATATATATATATTCTTTAAAGCGTATAAATTTAATCGTAAGAGTGTTTAACCGGCAAACATTGCTGGTTTACGATAGATCGCGATAACGTAGATCGCGTTGCTGGCCCATCGGCCGACCTCCGGAGACCTAAGAATCGTGACGACATAAATATGTTTCATATTTTTTTTCCTCTCGTCGGAGCATTAGTTTCATATATATATATATATATATACACACTCTCTCTCTCTCACACACACACACACATATATATATATACACACACGCACGCACACATACACGTACCAACTCACGTTACATGTATTACGTAGCGATTACGCTTGTATCCCATCATGCATACGTGTACATAAAAATCGAATAAATGTAGGAGGCAAAATTAATGCCGGACGGTCGTAAGATACCGTTGTTACGATAATACAAAGAACGATAATATTGCGATATTAGAAAAAAAGGGAGATAGTTATGCGAATTTATTGCAAAATCGCATCGTAACGTGATGATCGCGATAACGTCGCATTATCCGTGAAAATATATTTTAGTATATCCTAAACGTACGTTTTTCGGGACGTAATTTTACGTTAATCGAAAAACCCATTTTGCAAGCCTCTCGCTCACGACAAACTCCTCGATTGTTTCGTTTTCAACGTCGAACGATCCTCGAAATAGATCGATATAATGATAGTCTCATTGTTATTCTCTCTCTCTCTCTCTCTCTTTCTCTTTCTCACACACACGCACACTCTCTGATCGTACTTCACGATCAAAAATATTTTTACTCTGATTCGATGTCATCGATCGAGGATGACGACGACGACGACGACGATCAGAGGGTTGGGGGGTTGGATGTGTGTCAGGGGAGGGGAATGTACTCGGGAGGAGGACCGTATATCGTCGTCATCATCATCGTCATCATTATCATCCCTTTATCAGTCCGTTCTCGGCCGAAACGTTTTCAAACAATGACACGTGTCTGTCTATCAAATGTTTTCGTAATGTCACGAAGAGCGCACAAATCGAACTAACGAATATTAAAAGGCTACCCCATCGAAAAGCACGTTCGATGTACGTTTTAACGAAATGCGCGTCGGAGAATATGTTTACGAATTTTTGAGGTAAAAAGTCTAGGGTATTGTCGTACCACATTATAGGTAATATCGTGCCGTCTTTCATTTTACCGGTGTGCGGTATACCAATGGCTTTTCGAACTTCCACGTTCAATTGCATCTTCGACGAGCCGTTCATTGGCAGGGCCAAAAACTGAAAATATCGAAAGTTTAAAAAATATAGAAATATATATATATATATATATATATATATATATATATAAAATGATATAAGAAAATATAGAAAGAAAAAGAATAGTTTAGCTTGTATATTTTATTATTTTATTTTCTTTATTTTTTTGGCTTTTCTCTTTCTCTTTATAAACAAAATACGATGGATATAAAGAAAAGAGAGAGAGAGAGAGAGAGAATATATTACCTGATGCAAATCCAAGAAACTCTCGTGCAGGGTTTCGTTCGGTTTTAATCCATCGATCGATTCTATCAACGATCGATCGGCACCATAGAAATTCGGGAAGGAAATTAATATCGGTAGGCCAGAATTGCAGGAGGATACGTTGAGAAATCCGGTTGGTGGACATTTCCTTTCGGATTCATCGTGTTCCATGGTTTTTGGACAGAAACAGGAGTCGGTCGAGGAGATCCTTAACGAGTCCATCGACATTTTGTATCTGAACGATTAAAAAACGAACGTTCGTCCGTCGATCATCGAATATAACGTTAATCGTACAAAATTGTGATGTACTTTCTTTCTTTCTTTCTTTTTATGATTTTTTTTTTTTTTTTTTTTTGAAGGGAGAAATCATAGTTACCTCAAACTAGGTATACCCTGGACCTCGCCGTATTCGTGAAAATGAAAGAACAACGGTTTACATAATTCCTTAACGTATATGTAAAGAGGAGTGCTGTTGTAATTGTCAATCCATTTCGGTGGGAACATCGAACCGTCTGTACCATAAATCCTGTCGCATCTGTCGTCGCCCCAAATATCTTTAACGTTAACGCCGTTTATTCTCTCAATGACGCCGAGATAATCGATGTCGTTTAAGCCTGCGTTAATGGTGATGCGATCCCTCGAGATACCGTTGTACTGCAACGATCAAACGAGACGGACAGATAGATAAGATAGATCGGGTTGAGAGTGACATTGAAAAAAAAAAAAAAAATGGAAATTTTTTTTAATTTAAATAAAAATTAAAAACGATAATAAAAATATATATATATATATATTTACACCGACTAAAATCCCGAATTTGTCGAATGGCAGGGAATGTTGTAACGGGCTCAATGTTTTCAGGATGTTGTAAAGTTTGTCGTCGTATCCCCAAAAGAAGTCCTTAACGGTTAGACGTAGGAATGTCTTTAGATTCAACGTTGACAGGGCAAAGTTTAATAGAAATTTGGCGGTGATGTGTAAGTTTCGGGAATACGATATTGTCGCCAATAATGGAATGTTAGGTACAACGATCGTGTCGTTCTCGGGACTACCGCTTTCCCATCGAAATGATTTTTCCTCTTGATAACTGATAGTACCGTTCTCGTGTATCCGTATGTTCACGCGCTTCTTCGTTTCCTTATAAACGTAAGGTCCCAATTGTTCGACTTTCAGTTTGGTTGCATTGCCGTTCTCGAAATCGTCTACGTTCGTGTAATTGAACACGTAAAACTTGTAAGTCAAACTGACGGGCGGACGTTCCCAAAAATCGAAGGTCGTAGTACCCTTTCGTATTATCAGACTCGATAACACGGTGTCTTGGAATATGTTCGTAAACCAAAAGATCACTATTAGGAAGAAACTTGACAGTCCAATCGTTGTTATTATCCAAACGTACCAATTTCGTAATATATTCGATTGTACCTTCTCTACGGTCTCGTCCTTTTCCCCGGACTTCATTTCGTTTAAACTTTGAATATTCGAACGAACGAGGGAAGATCGAACTTTTTTTTTTTTATTATTCCTTCTCTCTCTCTCTTTTTTTTTTCCTTTTTAGCACGCACGAATTATCGATATGTTCCAATCAAACCGACGAGAGGTTGGAAACTTTCGTAAGGAAGAAAGGAAAGGAGAAGAAGAGGATGAAGTAGGGTAATAAAAGGAAAATAAAATGAAATATAAATGGGAATTGAAAAACAATAATTTGATGAACGTTCGTGAATCGCCGGATTCCGAAGGATTACAACTCGTCTCGACTCGGCCGATCTATGTTCTACGACGGCCAACTTTGATTCGTCCTCGTACAAAAAATCCCCCTACTTTTTCTACATTGCACGATAACCTTTGTCGATGACCCTTGCCAGCTAACACCTCCGCAGATACATATATACTTACATACATGGAGTTGGAACGTGAAGCGCAACGACGAACGTCAACCGCCCGCCCATCGTCCCGTGCGTAACGCCTTGTAATTTCCCAATGTAACACCAACATCATTGATAGTCCATTCTTAATGTTATTAACGATAACGAATATATATATATATATGTATATGTATATGTATCGCTTCATATCGTTTATCATCATCTGGACCGGTAACATAAGTTTCTTTCGGTTTACGTTCGTCGTATTCACACGTTACGCAACAAAACTCGTCTTTCGTTATTTATCATTTCGAAAAAGAAAAGAAAAAAAAAAAAGAAAACCGAACGTCGAAGATGAAAATTTGCAAGATACGTTTCCAACGAAGGGCAAAACCCCACGACGACGATCGAAGGTCGATCGAGAGGTTCTAATTAATTTCATTCTCTCTCTTTTCGGCAAACGTTTTTTTTTCTTCTTTTTTCCCCTCTAAACGAGTGTTTTCTTCTGCTTCTTCTTTCTATTTTTTTTTTTTTTTTTTTTTATTTGTCATAAAATATATTTTTGTCGCAAAATTACAACGCAACGTTGACAGAAATGGTTCGTTTTGTTGCTATCTCGTGTAATCGTCGACTAAGTTTTGGGAACGGGAGGGGGTAGGGGCAGAGGGGGAGGGGAGAAGGAGAGATGAAGAGGGAGAGTAAGGCGAAAGCACGATGTCGCGCGACTTCGCGCGCATTATCAGTAGCAGACGGAAAATGTTCTTCGCTCGACCAAGATACACACACACACACACATATATCTCCGTTCGTATGAATGACTTTACGTGAACCACGTGAGAATAATCCCGATATGTATTTCGAAATGCGCCATATTGGACGAAGGTAGAAACCAATCGGATCGTTTTAATGAGCAATCGATCGTATCCCCCATTCGAGGAGCCAACCTGTGTGTCTCACTATTCCAAAACGTATCGAAGATTTTTCACGCGTGGACGATCCCATCGAGTCGATGGATGTTAGAATAATAATGTTTTTTTTTTTTTTTTTTTGTTTAACCCACGTGGGTTTAAATAACAAGTTATCTTCGAAGAAGAAGAGAGAAAAAAAGGAAAGAAAGAAATGTAATACTAATTGGTCCAACGATCGTTAGTAAGATTTTTCTCTGTTTCCTTTTACTTTTTCTTTATTTTTATTTATCTATAATTTTCATTATCGATCGTCCTTCGATAATTGCTCGTATCTGGGTGAGTATAATACATAATGGCGTTTATGGTTATATGTTATGACTGGTAGATACCCTTTCATCCGACTATCACAAAGTGCACCATCTTGTATACTTTTATGTTTATCCCTTCCTTTTTGTTCGTGCTCGACAAAGAATTGGCAGGAAAGAGAAAGAGAGAGAGAGAGAGAGAGAGAGAGAGAGAGAGAGAGGGAAAGAGAGAGAGAAAGAGCATCTCAACCATTCGCATATATATTGTTATTACGTAAGTTTAGAAATCGCCTGACCGAACGTAGTCTTTCCTCTTTTATCGCGACTAATTTCTTATCGCAAAAAAGTGTCCGTTAATTGTAAACCCGTCTTTGAGAATTTTCTTTCTACGATAATCGAACGTAGAAAAAATCTCATATCGAAATTTCTTTTCTCTTTGATCTCTCTCTCTCTCTCTCTCTTTTTCATTCTCTAAACTCTCTTTAAACGACGAGGAAAAGGAAAGCATAAAACAAAATACATATATATATATATACATACATAATTTTTTTTGTAAACATATTCGATTAAATTGCCTTATTTATCGTGAACTTGGTTGATCGAGTTTATTTAAGAAAATAGAATTTTCGAATCGTGTGCATACATACGTTTTCGTTCATACTCGAACGTTTATAACGTACGAATCGTAATAATTTCCAGATTAATTATTATTATCCCTTTGGAAAATATTCTTCGAAATCGATCGAATAATATCGATCATCATCATTATGACGTCTTAACAAGACTAAGAAAATTAACGACGAGCTTATTGGAACGAAAATGAATTTAAGAAATTTTACTCTTTTTATTGTATTTTAGCGATATATATTTACATACGTATTTACGTAATAAATTAAAAAGAATTAAGTTTCTATCGTTACGAAGATTAACAATTTTTGACATTAGCTTTAACAATGATAACAGGTATTTTTAAAGGATTATAAAATGTATGGGGGACGTGGGACGGGGGCTTGGAGGGAAATCTTATGCAGAAATATTTTTAATCCGAAATTATTAATCATCGACGCTTGAACAATATATATTTATCGTGTTATTGAAATAATTTTTTCTTTTCTCTTTTTTTTTTTTTTTTATTACTCGCCGAGAAAAATACTTTGTTTTCTACTCGTAATATTCCTTTTCTCGTATCAAGGAAAAAGAAAAAAAATACTCGGTAACAATCGACTTTCTTTAAATTTATTTTTGTAGACGTTTCTTTTTCCTTTTTTTTTTCTTTTCTTTAAACTTTAAATATATCCATCCGATTGGGAATTTTAAAGCCTCTCATAATAAATCACATTCTCTAAAATGGTGATTTATTGTAAGTGGCAATTATGCACGTACATATATATCATATCGAAGCCGCCCGTCAAACAATTTAATTTCCTATCTTAACTCTGTAATAAATTTGACAACATATTATAATTATATTCCGAATATTGCCGAGGCGTCCTTTTTTCGCAAGTTCATCGTTCAAAAAAAGTATGTCGATTTAATCGGTCGTACAAAGTCATTGGCGTAGTTGATTCTTTTTCTTTTATACTTCTTTCGTGAAATACAATCATTAACATGCCAAGAAAAATATTATTATTATTTTCATTTATCGCGTACGAATTTAAACGTAGAACGATGTCCTTTAATCATTCTTCATAAATATCGAGTTTAAATAGAAATTTTAATGCGATATATGTATCTATACGCTAATTATATATACATACATACATACATATATATATATATATATATAGTTATACGTACATGTACAGATTTTTCTCGATTCTATTCGACTTTTCATCAATGAAATATATATATATATAGTTATACGTCCATATATAGTTATACGTACATGTACAGATGTTTCTCGATTCTATTCAACTTTTCATCAATGAAATTATATATATAGTTATACGTACATGTACAGATGTTCTCGATTCTATTCGATTTTTCATCAATGAAATATATATATATATAGTTATACGTACATGTACAGATGTTTCTCGATTCTATTCGATTTTTCATCAATGAACGGGATTCTACTTCGTTGATGTCAGTTTTGGTTAGATTCATACGAACGAAGAAAAAAGGAAAAAGAAACAAAAAAGGTGCGAATTTTAAAAAGAGAATATTTATTTCGTAATGAACGTTTGACGTTTAAATACGATCAAGAGAATATTCGTGAAATTCGAACGAAAATAATGAAATTGATTTCGTTCGAGGTATACGATTTTATAGATATGTATTTATATTTCCATCAATGTTTTTTCGTATTCGTGACACGTACGACGATACGATAGAGGTTATGTGGCGCTTGTGTATGAGTACGGTGTAGAGTAGTGTATGAAAATACGACAAAGGTTATGTGGCGCTGCTACCACATGCGGCGTTACTTTCGGTGAAGTCGGTTTTTCGTCCGGTCAAACAGCATTTTAAGTGACGTATTTTTATGTAAACGCGTATATATCGCTAAGAATACACGATTTTCTTATTCCTTTAAAACTTTTGTATCGTATGAAAGTGTAAAAAGTTCGACGTGTGTATTTCTTGCAACGATTTTCTCATTTGCACGTAAGAATTCCTTCATAACCTAGAAATCGTAACAAGGTTCGTATAGAAAATTTTGAGTGGGTTTACGTTAATTACAAGAGAAATAGTGTGTAATTCGTTGATAAAAAGGAACGACGATTTGTGTGACCGAGTGCAACGACGAATATTGATGAACGATTAGGTTACACCGTTAATCTCTCACGTATACGTATATATATATATATATATATATATTCTCGCTGATACAAGATCATTTAATCGTGCACGTTTTTATATTAAAGAATGTAGCTTTGCTGTGTAACGGCATTTACTTATAGACATACGAGATTTTTTATCGGATTTCGTTAGAATTTATTTCATTGCTCGTTTGAAAGAGGAATTACGAAACGGGAGAATTAAATACGAAGATATACATATATATATATATATACATTATATATTCGTAAGGGAAGATTGAAATGAGTTCCCAACAAAGTCCGGCAGCTTTGCAGTCGACCGTCGATCGTGAGAAAGTTTACACGTGGATAATTGAATTGTCAAATCCGGAAACCAGAGAAAATGCTCTTTTGGAACTTAGCAAAAAGCGCGAGGTAGTGCCAGACTTGGCACCGATGTTATGGCACTCCTTCGGTACGACGGCGTCGCTCTTGCAAGAGATAATAAATATTTATCCTGCCATTAATCCGGCAACGCTTACAGCATATCAAAGCAATCGTGTATGTAATGCACTCGCGCTGTTACAATGTGTCGCTAGTCATCCAGATACCAGATCCGCATTTCTTCAAGTAATTTTCTTAATAATTTTCTTTTCTTCCTCTACTTTTTTTTGAGATCTTACGAGAGCGAACTCTAGGATCGATTTTCAAATTTAGGCACACGTACCATTGTTCCTGTATCCGTTTTTGCATACTGTAAGCAAAACGAGACCGTTCGAGTATCTCAGGTTGACCAGCTTGGGAGTTATAGGGGCATTGGTAAAAACGGACGAGCAGGAAGTTATAACGTTTTTACTGACCACGGAAATTATTCCGCTCTGTTTGAGAATCATGGAAAGCGGTTCGGAATTGAGCAAAACGGTGGCCACTTTCATCCTTCAGAAGATCTTGTTGGATGACAGCGGCCTTTCCTATATCTGTCAGACATACGATAGGTTTAGCCACGTCGCTATGATATTAGGAAAGATGGTTTTGTCCTTGGCAAAAGATCCCTCAGCGAGATTATTAAAACACGTTGTTAGATGTTATCTAAGACTCTCAGATAATCCAAGGTTAGTCCAATAATTCTTAGCTATATGAAACATATTAAACATCTACTAATATATTTCATTATTTATTTATAGAGCCTTATTGGCACTGAGACAATGTTTGCCGGATCAATTAAGAGACAATACCTTTGCAACCTGTTTACAAGAGGATGCGTCTACCAAACACTGGTTGAATCAACTTCTTAAGAATTTAGAAACCGGTCCTCAACCTGGTCCTCCTACTCAACCTGGTCAACAAGATCCAAGGACTATCGGAATGTCACCGCTTACCTCTTAGAACTCGCACTTTTACTACTAATATGATAATTCATATTTTTCTAGGAAAAAAAAAAGAAAGAAAAAAAAATAACGGAAAGTAGAAAGTGAGTCTATCGTACTACTATATAGTATTAAAGGCTTTCTCGTTTTTAAACAAAATTGATTACCCTATATCATTTGGGAAAGGTAAAAGTGTTTATTTCCTTATAATTGGTATTACGATTACGTTTCTGTTACATTTCTTGTTTCTCTTTTCTTTTCTTTTTTGTTTTCTTGTTTGTTTCAAAACGCAAAAAGATTATTTCTATATGTTAGCCGATTGATTCATGGTCGCTATTAGGGATTATTATGTCCAAGGTGAAGAAGGTAGGAAGGAAAGAAAGAAAGAAGGATAAAAAGGAAAAAAGAAAAACTATGTCTTTTTTTTCAATATCTCTGATCATCTTATGCAATAATGTAAATGCGTATAAAATAATTATACGTATCCAATGTATATGTGTGTATGTAGCGTATATCAAAATTAACTACTCGTGAGGGGAGATATAAGATTGCTTGTGATATATTACTGCAAATGTTGTATAGCAATTGTATTTTTAACGTCTTCTAACATAATATTATAAGAAAGCTCAATCATCGAAACTTGACTGTATATTTTGAAATAAAGTATGTACAATATGTGAGAATTATTATATGTCAATTAGATATATATATATATATATATATATATATATATATATATATATATATATATATATATATAGTTATATAGGATGTGTGTATATGATAGCAGCTATTGTAGATCATTGTACATATATTCTTTTGTACTGAGACAAATTGTCCATACGATGAGTATCCTGTCTCATGTGATCTTGACATTTTCGCATTATTATTATTATTATTATTATTATTTTTATCGGTATTATTATTATTATTATTATTATTATTATTATTATTATTATTATTATTATTATTATTGTTATTGTTATCGGTAACAGCAATAATATTACAGAATGAAAAATGTAGAATTTAAGCATGTAGCTCGTTTCGACGTCACGCACATTAAAATAAGAGGCGACAATAAGATGATCGTAATGAAACCGTTCGATGCATAATAATACGAAGAGAGAGAGAGAGAGAGAGAGAGAGAGAGAGAGAGAGAGAGAGAGAGAGAGAGAGAGAAATAAACAAACAATTTCTTCGTGTTTTGGGAAGACATTGATAATTCAAAAAAAGAAAGGGAAGAAAAGAAGATTTTCGATAAAACAAATCCTGTTTATTGTTTACTTTGGTTCGTTCATAAAATATACATACATACATACATACATACATTCATACATACATACATACATACATACATACATACATACATACATACATACATACATACGTACGTACGTACGAACGAAAATTAATGAACGAACGAACGATAGATTAATCACTGCCTAATCTCATTTGATTATTCTTTAATCTAATAATATTAATTATTTTTCAATTATCGGCCTATTTCTCGAATTAAGGGTTCACTCGATATTCTTTGGTGAGAAAGTCGCCTCCACTCTCTCTCTCGAATAGGGAAAGAAAGAAAGAGAGAGAGAGAGAGAGAGAGAGAGAGAGAGAGAGAGAGAGAGAGAACGATAAATCGAGTCTTTTTTTGTGAGCGATAATAAATAATATCGCAATAACTAAGAAAATCACAGTCTGAACTTATTAGTATGTAATTTAGTATAAAATAATATTCGCTAATATCCCGACAAGTGATGCAGATTTTTTCTTTCTGCTCTCCTCCTTGACAGCTCCATGTTGTTCTGTGAAAGAGAAAAAAAAGAAAAATTAGAAAATAAACACAAAGAAGAGAAAAGAAAACGAAAAGAAAGAACAAACTAGAGATCGTATATGCATTGTACGAACAATGTCGAATGATTAAAAAAGTGCATGTGGGCGACGAGGGAGGAGAGGAAGGAAGGAAATATTCATAATTACATATATTATATATATATATATATATATATATATATATATATATATATATATATATATATATACATATACATACCGTTTCCCTTGAAATTTTAGAACGTAAGAGACCGTGTATGATCGGCGTGTACAACTTAATATCCCCCAATTTGTATTTATTCGGGCCGGTTATCAACGAGACAATAATGCCGATTAGTATAGCGGTTAGAAAGCCAACCCATGTGTACCATAAATATGACATCCGATATAGAAAGAATGGTTGCTCTCTAAAAAAGATTTGAAATTAAATCGATCGATAAGATGATAATAATTATTTTGTCGAAGACGAATTAATACACGTGGTATAATTTATTGACGATTAATAACGCATAAATATATCATTTGCGTGCGTGTTTATACGTGTGTATGTACGTAAGTACGTAAGTATTTACTTAAATCACTTACATACTTACTCGCTTATATTTACATATGTATTTACGTATTTATTTGTATGTATGGTGTCTAAGTATTATTGATGATATGATATTATTATCGCGCGCGTGCTTATATGTGTATGCGTGTACGGGCTAGTGCGTCCTGTGTGTTCGTACAAAAATATGAATAATGTTTTTTAATCGACCTCATTGTATTCTCGAAGATGTCCGTCATATTTCCGGCCGTATATTTCAATGTTTCGACGCATCCATCGATTGACACAGGTTTCCTTGGGAATATTATTTTCCCGCTCGAGATGGCGGCCTGCGTGCCAAAGGATATCCAAGCGACGAGGTTCAAACTGACGATACCACCGGTTAAGGCCCCCTATATGCGTAAAAACGCGACAAACAATGACGAGGATCCAACGAATGTATTATTTTACTTATTTATATGTGTATATATATATATATATATATATATATATATATATATATATACACACATATAAATATGTAAAATATTAGATTAGATCAACGATGTGTACGTATTGTATATAATTCGAAGGAATTATAATTTGATCGATGAGAACGCGTACGAAGATTGGTACAACCCCAACGAAAATTTATAATCTTTTGTTTCTCTCTCTTTTTTCTTTTTCTTTTTTCTTTTCTTTTTCTCTATACACCACTCTTACCGCGGAATTAGCGAATGGGAAAAACATGCCGAGCGTGAATATCCCTAAAAGTGGACCAGCCGTTATACCGGATAAACTTTTACCAGCCTGCAAAAATAAATTGATAGATTTTTATTCGTAGGATATGTATTAGATTCAATCTATCTATCTATCTATCTATCTATCTATCTATCTGTATATGTATGTATATACTTGCCTGAATCAAACTGCTGAGTTTTTCAACCAAGAAAACCAATCCAACGCAAATGATACCCATCAGTACTACGATCACCTTCATTATCCGACTGGCGCCAACATTCGATATCGGTTTACTCAAGCATGGCTTTATTATATCTTCATAAATTACGCCGGACATTGAGTTCAAACCGGTAGACATTGTGCTACGAGTTTAAATTAATAATTAACTGTATAAAAACACGACTATATATATATATATATATATATATATATATATATCAATTAAAATAAATTTCTAACGAAATTCGTGGAATCGTCGGACTTACCTGAGAGCAGCGCTGAAAACTCCAGATACAAAGAGACCCGGTAAACCAGGTATCGATCGTGCTATCTCCATAACAAAGTACGGCAACAGCTGATCGGGTTTCCGTATTTTCTGAAAAAATGGAAAATACTATCGATTTCTGGTCCCTCGATTAACGAGTTAAAAAAAAAAAAAAAGGATGATTGACCGACCGACCAACTGGGGGAAAAAAAAAAGAACAAAAAAACAATATAAAACAATATAACGTATAATCAACAATATAACGTAATCCCTCGACTCCACGTCTAAGTCGTTACACAAAATTAGATCTATGTATTTATTTCGAGATACGAAATGCATGTACCGTTTGCAAAAAGAAAAAAAAAAAAAATCAGAAGCAAAAAGAAAAATATTGAGCGATATAATCATCGATTTATCGGTTTAAAAAGTTTCGAATGTACGGATGTCAAAGAAAATTTCGAGATCTTCGATATTCCCTACGATCCTGTGAAAATAAATGGTTCGTGTTAGACGGACAGATAGATATATGGATGGATGATGGAGATCAGATTATTAGATTCGTACTATTAAGTTCGAATATCAGAGTCGAATATTATTGCGTCGGACGTTTCGTTTTCGTTTTGAAATTATCGAATCACAGAAAGTTTTTTTTATCGAATGCTCTTTTTCGTTTGTGTGTGTGTGTGTGTGTGTTTTTTTCTTTTTTTTTTTGGTTTATCGTCGTCCAGCTGAAAATTCATTTTAAACGAATGCGGGCCTCGTGCGACTACGAACGGAGAAATTCGATTTTCTTCCGTCCATTAGAATGAACGAACGAACGAACGAACGAACGATAACGTTAACGTTTTTAATACGATTATATGGGAGTCGCGTGCAAACGTAATTTTATTTTCAAACAAGCACTTAAAACGATCAGTGCAGCACGGACCGGGGTCGCGGGTTTGCCATGACCGAACGTAAATCGAACGTTAATGTTTTTCAAACGGTGTTTTATAAATCAGGGTTTTCTTACCTTCGTTGTCACAGGATCGCATTCGTAGAAAGCGGCGAAAATAACGATGCCAGTGTAACAGCACAGGGAAACGATGGTAACTATACCGACGGCCATTATCATGATCGTTCTATAGGGAAAAACAAAAGAAAAAGAAAAAAAAAGAGAAACAAAAAGGAAAAGAGATACAAATCAGATTTTCCCAGGTCTCGTTTTCAATATTTTTTTCAATGGAACGGACGAATCTCGTCTTTAAAAAATCCTAATCGTTGCACACACACACACACACACACACACATCCCATATTGAATAAAATTTATTTCGAAATCATGCACTTCTGGGGCTGTGCGCCGAATGCTACACCCGAACAAGCACTTTGAACGGCTCGCTCGTTCGTACGGAACGAATCATTTTGAGTTTGAAAAAGAAGAAGAAAAAATAAAAAACAAAATACCGTATATCCTTCGTAAGCCACCGCAAAATAATAATCGATAGATTCGAGAACGTATTTCCGATTCTGTCGTTATAGAAAAAGAAAAAAAAAAGGACAAAGAAAATAAATAAATAAAATTGACGAACCGTGATAGAGATCGTACTGTTAGAACTCACATGTTAGATTTTTTCAAGTTCGGCATAGCCAGACACCTCTGCACCATCGCTTGATTGACCGAACAAGTGGCCAGCCAATTTAGGTAATTACCTACGACTACGGTCCAAAAGGTGTGCCTTATGGTCGGATCCGGGTCCATGCTATATACGTAATGGAAATAAGAAGTAGAAGCGACTACGGAAAAATCATTGACAAATATCGTAAATCTAATATCATATCTCTACGTCATTCCTCGATAATTTTCACGTTAGAGAATTGATCTTATTTATATGAAATTTACAATATATATATATATATGAATGGGTTAATTGAAAGTGAGGAAGGAACGATAAAGAATCGATCAATCTTCCTTATCTTTCTCTTTCTCTTTCTCTCTCTATCTCTCTATCATTTTTTCGTCTATTACTTATCTTTTTTAATTCCTTACTTGAAGAACTCTATTCTCCCCGTTTCGACGTTCCTTCGCCAAACCTCGTACACCCCGCCAACTTTGTTCGTACCCAATACGGCGACGGTAATCACGCTACCGAACATTACCATCATTTGAATGGTGTCGGTCCAAACGACGGCCTTGAGACCACCCTAAGGAAGAAAAAAAAAAGGAAAGAAAGAAAAAGAAAACAAAAAGAAAAAAGCAAAGCGAGGAAAAAATGTCTCTCCTTTCACTTCTTTTTTTTTGGTTTGTTTTTTTTTTTTCGGAATCGACATCGATCGATATCGTTAGCATGTAATATATTCGTATTATAATCCGTCGTTTGATTATATATATATATAATGATCAACATTCTTATCGAATTACCAACGTGGTGTAGAAAATGCAGACGATGCTGACCAATAGAGCTATCATGTGAAGATTTATCCCGGTAACTTGATTGAACGCTAGCGCCGGCACGTATATCACCAATGGTATGTAAAGTAGCTGGAAAATAAGGACGCGAAACGATCTTCCGATTACTAAAGAGTGTTCGAACGATCAAAAGGAATGATTTATTTGTACGCACGGTGGCGTTATTTTTTTAAAGGAAAAAAAAGAAAAAAGAAAAACGGGCTTACCATTTTGATTATGAATATGATCGATCCCATTAGCCTTACCGTACGATTGAATCTCAGTTCCAAATACTGGAAAAAAAAAAAGGAATGATGGGGGAATAGGTCGATTAAGTCGTTCGACGAGCTTCGATAAGCGTTTCTCGCGTCTTGGTCGTTCATTTTCTTTTTTATTTTTTTTTTTTCTTCTTTTTTGATCTTTTGGTCTGAGGGAAGAGAGAAAATGTAGGAAACGAAGAAAGAACGTACCTCGTACGACGAGGTAATTTGTAGTCCGTAAAAGACCGGCAAATAAACTATACCCATGGTTAAGGAAACGAAGCAATCGGCAATAACGATGCTCCACAATTGGGTCCCGTAAACGTACATTTCCGCGGGTAATCCGAGCATCGAAATGCCGGAAATGTAACTGAAAGAAAGAAAGAAAGAAAGAAAGAAAGAAAGAAAGAAATTCTTTACGAGTATAACGAACATTAATACGATTATCACGACGTTTTATCATTAATGTCGAACTACGTACGACGATAGGTAGAAAACGTGCGTGTATGTTTGAAAAAAAAAGAATGAAGAAGAAGAAGTAGTAGTAGTAGTAGTAGTAATAGTAGTAGTAGTCACGAGAAGTCAATCTTTCCTTATTCGAATGCAAGAGAGAGAGAGAGAGAGAGAGAGAGAGAGATCGCGCAAGGGTATTAATAATTACAATCTTAATGCTGTCTCAACCTTGAAAGTCAATTGAAACGAACTGTCGTGCGATGCGCCCAAAACTTCCGGCTACTCGAAAGTCTTTTCAAACGATTACTATTTCTTTTTTCTTTGTTTTTTTTCTTTTTTTTTTTCTTTTTTAACGCGTTACGAGACCAGTACGTGAGTCAATGATAAACACGAGGATTCGTCCTACGCTATAATAATATCGTCGTACCTATTTCTTCGAATCTAATTTATTTCGGGCGCGTTCGAACGTAATCAAGGCTGTCGATTCGATCGAAGTTAAAAAGAAAGAAAAAAAAAAAAAAAAAGAAAAAATACCGAGTCGAGACTTCCGAGCGTTTTACAAGGAAATCTCGATGGAAAATGCGTGCAAAATGTTACTTTTCTTTTCTTTTCTTTTCTTTTCTTTTCTATTTTTTTTTTTTTGGTCGAAGGAAACAATCGTTTTCGTAAATTTTTATCTTACAAACGCGATATCGCGCGATTACGATTATAATTTTTGAAATCAACGAGGACACCAGTGGTAGAGAATACGTATACTTTCTTCGAGTTACGAGTAGGATAATAAAGTATGAAAAAGAAGATAGTAAATGTACTTTTATATCGAATATATGTATGTGTATATATGGATTTATATATATATTACCTTGCTATAAGGGACATGCTTATAGGGAATATGGACATGTTTTGACTTCCAACAAGGTACTCCCTCACGGCATCCGGATTCTTTCGGGATCTGTAAGCCTGATAGATCCCAACTATCGCGGAAACACCTAACATACCGATGAAAACGATGGAATCTATCAGGTCGAACTTTCTTTGTTCCATAGAGCCGTCCATATCTTCCTTCCTTTTTTTCTTCCTTCCTAACGTAAGTTCTCCAAACGTTCTCCAAGCATTCACGTGATATCTCGAAGGTCGAATTTCTCTCAGGACCGACTTTTTCTTTCTCTTCTCTTCGCGTCAACTCGTTCGCGTTACGTATATATGTTTAACTCTTTCTATCCCTCTCTCTCTCTTTCTCTCTCTCTCTATCTCTCTCTATCTCTCTCGAATGTTTACGAAAAAACAAAATTCGCGAGACTCTATCGTTCGTCTTTGAAAGAGATTGACCAACCAGGGATGGTCTCAACCGTCTATCGTCTCTATCGTCTAACGTCTATCGTTTATCCTTCACCGTATCCCGGTCTCCTGTCTCCTGTCTCCTGTCTGCGCGTTTTTACTCGCTCGAAAACGTCCGTCGTGAGACACAGAGAAGACGGACGGACGGAGAAGAAGAGGCGCTCCAACGACCACGGGGACGACGATTCGTGCTTATGGCAATTGAATAATTGCGGGATTCTACCGCCGTTTCTATTCCATCTCCAACCTCCACCTCCATCTCCAACTTCAACTATACCACCACCACCACCACCACCACCACCATCGCCACCACCACCACCACCATCGCCACCATCTCTACCATCTCCACCAACTCCTCTTCCTTCTTCTCCTCTTCTTCTTCCTCGTGACTTCTGCCCCCGTCCGAATCTCTTCTATCGCGTGCACCCGTGGGACGTTCGTAGTAACTCTAATACTTGCGCGCAAACGTCCGCAATTGTTTCAAATTGTCGACGTTGCACCACTACAGCCGTTCTCGCCGTCTCTGTCGTTCTCATTTCGGGCCGCACAACGTTTTGCGTTCGACCGCACGATCGTTCGGGCCTCGTCCGTTCGTACGAAAAAAATAAAAAAAAAAACAGAAACAAAAGAAAAAGAAACGAAGAAAAAATAGATGGAAAGGGAAAGAAAAAAATATTCCAAAAGAGAGAAGAAGACGGAAGGATACATTCATCCTTTAACGTTCCGCAAAAATTTCGCGCAAAAATTTGTCTTTATATATATATATATATATATATATATATATATATATATATATATCAACGTATTCTCTTAAATATCATACGCCTTGAATCTTATCGGATAGATTATTAACTTTTTTTTGAGGAGGGGGGGGAGGGAACAGAGGATTTCAGAAAATAAAATAGACCATATGTTACGCAGAAATTTTATTGTCTTTTAAATCAAACAAAATTGATATATATATATATATATATATATATATATATATATATTTTTTTTTTATTAACAATGGAATCGTATGATATGAAAGCGTTAAAGAAAAAAGAAAAAAAAAGAACGATTCGATTCGAATCCAATACGTTGCCATAGGGTTCACGAACGATGGAATTCGGAGGTGTGAAGTTTCGAAATGTTTCATCGTGCGTCAACGCGCATCAAAAAGGGTGGGACATTTTTAATCCCACGGTACTCCGTAGAGTTAAATCGAGGATAAGACGCGAGAGAGAGAGAGAGAGAGAGATGAAGAGAGAAAATTATTGTAAAATTAAAAGTAAAACATTATTGTAAAAATTAAAAGTAAACAATTATTATAAAGATTAAAAGTAAAACATTATCGTAGAAATTAATAGTAAAAAATTATCGTAAAGATTAAAAGTAAAACATTATCGTAGAAATTATTAGTAAAAAATTATCGTAAAGATTGAAAGTAAACAATTATTGTAAAAATTATTGTAAAATAATACGTATTATATTTACATATTTCTGTACGTACGTACGTACGTACATACATACATACATACATAATACATATGTACGTACGTACGTACGTTTGATTCGGGCAAATACCACGGGCTAACGTAGTTGTCACTCATCATCATCCGGAAGAACAATCACCGGACCACTGCTACTCATCTCCGTACGCATCATTTTAAAGTCCCAGAATAGATTTAGTCGTTGCTCTTTTATCTTTACAATGATAAATCTCTCGGTGTGCACCATCGAGAATCGACGAGCTCACGTTCTCCTTTGTCTCTCTCTCTCTCTCTCTCTCTCTCTCTCTCTCTCTCTCTCTCTCGGCGGATTTTGTTTGCTCGCTTGTTTGTTTGTTTGTTTCGTTCTTTTGTTTGCCTTCTTCCTTTCACCCCATTTTAATAACCATCGTTCGTTCAACGAGATCGACAGTAGCCGCTCCTTATTCTTCATCTCTCTCACTACCACCCCTCCCCTCCCGCCCCTCTTCTGTCGCGCTTAACAAAGTCTCGTTTTTGAATGGGCGAGTTTCGAAAAGGGAGTTTTCCTTAAAAAAGGGAAAAAGGAAAAGAGGAATAATTTCTTTTATTTCCTTCTTCGCAAACGACGTATCCGAGCAATTTTTCTTTTTTTTTTTTTTTTTCTATTTCTTTTTCTTGTTGATTGTTTTCATCGACAGATCGTGCCTATGCATTTCTAATTATTACTATCTCGGACCCGGGTGGGGGGAGGGGGGTGAATGAGCGGGTGAGTTATAAGGGGAGAGGGTGCGTGGTGGTTGGACGCCGGGGAAAAGAAAAAATCTTTTTTCTTTGCCTGTTTTTTTTTTTTGTTTTTTTTTTCTTTTCTATTTTTATTCCCTCGTTCGATCGACGTTTCATTCTCGTTTACTCCAAGAGGCAAGGGAAAAATTTAACGAAATTATTCTCGTCGGTTGTTTACGTCGTCCGATCTGTTAGCATTGTATCGTGTATCCATTGCTTTCTACCACCTACACACACCTACACACACATGCACATACACATTAAACTATGTTCGCACAATGTTATACGTCGTCTCGTCGGCTATGCTCGGTTATGTTCGGCTTTGCTCGAGCTCGGTTAACTTGAGACAACACCACATTTTCCATACACACACACATACACATATATATATATATATATATACATATATATTGTATGCATATGTATGTGTATGTATAGGTTTGTGTATATATTATGTATATTGTACATATAAGTAAATATATATATATATATATATATATATATATATATATGTTTATAATATCCTTTCGTCGAAAGGAGCTACTCGCTGAGAACAACATTTCTGCGAAGTAACACGAAACCAACATCGTCTCTCTCACGATTCTTTTTTTTTCTCCCCTCGAGTTAACCCTTCCTACCCTTTCTCTTCTCTTCTCTGTCTCTCTCTCTCTCTCTCTTTCTCTTTCTTCCTCCCACAACAAAGGGGTAAGTCAATTTATCAGCAGACACAATAATTTCGTTTCCCCATTGAATTTCACGTTAGAACTCGACTCGTGGCGAAAGGTAAACGGGGGTGTGGGCGGGGACAGGGGTTGTCGACGATAATGGGGAGAAAAATGGGACGGGTTAAACGCTAAACCGTTTAATGGCGTTAAAAGAATTTTTTCTCACGTTTTTAGCGAGGCAAGCGAGCGCTTAGTTTTCGTAAATAAACCGTTTTCGTAAAAAATTCTTTCTTGTCTTTTATTTATTTATTTATTTTTTTTTTTTCAAGAAAATATTTCAAACGATTCGTTGTTAAGGGACGTTAAAGTGTGGGTGTGCGAGAGCTAATGGCGTGGGATCGAATTTTTGGTTTCTTTTTCTTTTTTTTTTGGAATTCAAGAGAACGCGGTAATGAAATATACAAAGAAAATAAATAAATGAATAAAGGGAAGAGAAAGAGAATCCAATCGAACGAGTCCTAGCGCGATTTTCCTTTTTTAATCCTTCATTTCTTCTCGTACGTTTTTATCTTTTTTTTATTGTTTTTTTTTTTTTTTCATTTTTTATTTTTGTCGCGTAAAAATGAAAACAGAAAGAGAAAGGAGTCGGACTCGAGATGAAAATAAATTTGCATTTCCTTGTAACGGTGCAACAAACGAGAAGTGTTTCGATTGATTGATTGAAAGGAAAAAGGATTTCAATGGGATCGTCTTGACAACGGAAAGTATCGAATGCTGGTGTGTTAGTGCAGTATATCGAGAATCAATGTCTCTCTCTCTCTCTCTCTCTCTCTCTCTCTCTCTCTCTCTCTCTCTCTCTCTCTCTCTCTCTATCACTCTCTCTCTCGTAGTGCGTCGTGTCTCGAAGAATCCATTTAAAGCACGAAGAATAAATCGGTCTATCTCGCTTACTTACTATTCATTTATCTATCTAATCTATCGATCTAATCTATTTGTCTATATTTTTTTTTTTTTTATGTCACGGATTTTCGATCGAGTGTCATCGAAACGACGAACGAGGGCACGGGTTAAAGGGCATGGGCGGAGGAAGGGAGGGACCGAGAGGTCGATTAAAGCGTTCCGATCCAACGAGCAAAAACTGTTTCTTCTTTTTTTCTTCTTTTCTTTTCGGTAAATAGAAAAACGTCTCGTATCTCGACAAACTAAATATCATTTACATAATTAATCGATCGATCAATGTTCTCGATGTTGCGTTCGGGAGAGAGTGAAAGATGAAAGAGAGAGAGAGAGAGAGAGAGGAGAGGAGAGGAGAGAGAGAGGACATTTAATTAAAGGAAAACGCAACAACAAAAAGAAGAGACTGGAGTCGGTATTTGGTAAGAACGTGATGCAACGATCCTCGCGTTAGCGACTTAATCGTTATATATTATTAATCTTTCGTAATATTTATTTATAAATATCAATGACAATGATTGTCCTTCTAACGCCAGTAATCGATTTGTTCTCAACGGTACGTCGTGTATCCACGAAATTAATTAATCAATTAATTAATTGATTAATTAATAATAACGATGATATTGACGCGAACGAGCGATACCTTTAAATTCTGATTAAATGTTAAACGAAAAGAAGAAAAGATGTATAAAAGAAAAGGAGGAAGAAGAAGTAGAAGAAGAAGAAGAAAGAGAAAAAACCTTGTGCTCCATTTCCAATTAATCCTTCACATCATCGGATACTTCCTCTCGTTGTCGTGGAATAACACGATAGACGGTATAGTTAAATTGGCATGCTTTCAAGTACGGCAACGTGATACTACCTATCTACTTACTTACCTACTTGTTCGAGCTAGATCAACGGGAAATCTATCCGTCCCGTCTATCCTATTCGAGCGTCGTCTACTTCGTCTCTCTCTCTCACACACACACACACACACTCTCGTTTTTTCTGTCTTTCTTGCTCACTTGTTCGCTCGCGTATAACTATTCACGGCGAGTGTAAAATGATCATCGCAGTCGAATTGACTGTTCCAGTGATAGAGGACTGACTGAGATAGACCGTGGTACGGGACAGACGGAGACAGACGAACGGAGAGAATGAAAAAGAGAGAGAGAGAGAGAGAGAGAGAGAGAGAGAGAGAGAGAGAGACAGTAGATAGAGATAGACGGAGTAAGAATGAAAGAGAATGAAATGAAAAGAGATGGACGATTTTCTATCGTACTAAATTATCTTGACATCCGAGTATCTACACCCTGAAAACCGCTATTGATCCAGCAGCCGGCGTGTAGTCCTCGGTGAGGTGGTACAGGGTTTACTACTGCTAGGTGTGAAAGGGTTGAACGAAGAGTAAGAGAGAGAGAGAGAGAGAGAGAGAGAGAGAGATAGTTATAGAAAGAGAAAGATAGAAAGATAAATCTTCACTTACTCTCTCACGGAATACACGACGCACATATATATGTATGTATATATATATATATATATAAGGCTTATCCAACTTGAACGACTTGTTCCTCTTACAGGTCACGGCCGTTCGAGTATTCCAACGATGCAGGGTGGAAGGAGGAAATGAAAAAAGAGGAGGAGATTACGGGGATGGAAGTTAGGGTCGAAAGGAAGAAAAGAACACCCGTGCCTGAAAATGGTTCTCCCTTCTTCCTTTTATTTTATTTAATTTTGTTTTTTTTTTGTATTATTATCTTTGTCGCGACTCTCTATCTATCCATCTCTCTGTTCTCTTTTATCTTCTTTTTCTTCTTTCTTTTTGCTTTGTTTCACGCTCGATCGACTTCCGTAGTAGTCGTCGAGATCACTACCGACGATCATAACCTTTCTCAACGTTCTTCCCGTCTCCCTACGATCCTAAACCCTTCTTCTCCTTCACCTCCTTTTTCTTCTTCCCGACCTCTTCGTTTCCCAACCCTCGACTACCTCCTTTCACCCCGATTGTCTCAGCCCTTTTTTTGGCCCTACGTTCCGGATGTTATTGGGCCTTCAAACGGGATATATATATATATATCGTTTTATTCGCGACAAGGAAAAGAACGGAAGAAATTTTTGTCGAGCAATTTTTGTTTTTTTTTTGTTCCTAGTCCGTCGAGATGGATCCCAAGGGGGAGTGGGGAGAGAAGAAAGGATTTGATGGTATAGCTAGCTAAGGTTTTTCGCGTAGATCGAAATTTCTTCGTTTTTATTCGTTGCCGAGCTATAGGTTTAATCATTGGATCTTGAACATGGGTGCGTTTATCTCCTTCCGTCCGGAAGAGATTAATACGATTGGCCCGATCGTATCTTTCCAATTACCGTCATCCAACGTTCCAAGATCCAAGATCGATCGTACGTAACCATTAAGAGAGGGTGAGTGGGTGGGAATAGGGTATAACAAGGAGTTACAATTAAGGTAATTTTAGATGAAACTCGAGATCGACGATTATGTCCTTAGGAATAGGATGATATTCTGTCGTAATAATAACGGCCAATGTCTAATAGATAGATAGTTCAGTGTTCTGTCTCTGTTGTCAATAATCAAACGTTATTTTGATGAACGGTTGATTAGAAACAAAAAAAAAATAAAACAAATGAAAAAAAGAGTAAGGTAACGAACAACGTAAATTCTTCCTTTTCAGACGTCGATTGTCGTTGTAATAATACATTTTTTAATTTTTTAAGGGGGAGGAGGGGGAAACGTAGGGTCGACGGATTTTTTTGAAAAAAGTCACCACGCGAATGAATCAATTTCGCAACGATATCAGAAAAATATTATATATATATATATATACACACACACGCACGCGCGCATATAATTATTTTTATTTGTTTGACGGTACAACGTTATTACAAGAATGATTTGTTTTGCATCGGTTTTGATAAGAATCTCATCGGTGATATATACATACATATGTTGGATGATGATAGGAATCGATAACCAATTCGCCGATTAAAAGTTAATAAAGGGGACAACGATGGGAGGAGGATCAAAGGATCTCCGGTGACTTTACGCCGTACGATATGAGAATGTATTCCATCGTGCGCGTACCAACAATGTACATACGTACGTACATACATACATGCATACATGCATGCATACGTACGCGGGTGTACATAAACCCACACGTTAGAACCGTATCAACAAAACAATACCTCCGAGCCGTGCAAACTCTCGAGTAAACTGAATCAAAATATCATCATCGTGGTTGGACGGGGTAAGAGGCTAGGGGGTTTACGGGGAATAAGAGGAAGGGGATGGGATGGAAGGGGAATAAAGGGTGACAGGGTTTGGCAGAGGTTACGGGAATATCGTCATACGCTCGGTCGTGTAGAAATTTTCATGGTGTTTTCCATGCCGATGTATTCTCGTGTATGTTATGAGTGTAATGTGTACGGGGAAAGAAAAAAGAAAGAAGAAGAAGGAGAAGAAAAAAATGAAAAAAGATAAAGACGTTATAGATAATATATATATATATATAATGCGAACGAAAAACAAATGTTTCGTGATAGTTTACTTCCTTCCGTTCCTCTCTCTCTCTCTCTCTCTCTCTCTCTCTCTGTCTCTCTTTTACATACGTATGCAATATCATACATATACGTATATATGTGCTTGCATAAGTATATAGTCGTAACGCGCGAGCGCGGGCCTTCCAACCTCCACACGCGCGCTATGAGATAGAAAGAGAGAGGAGAGAGAGGAGAGAGAGGAGAGAGAGAGAGAGAGAGAGGTCAGAGACAAGCGTCGCGTCGTCGCTTGCAGTGATCGTCGCGACGCCGTATAGACGGCAACACGTTCTACCTCCGTGAAAGATCTCTCTTACTATATATCTTTCTCTCTCTCTTTCTCTCTATCTTTCTCACTGTCTCTCCTTTTCTCTCCATCCATCCATCCATCTCTCAATCCGACTGATAATTATCCGTCGTACTCTGTTCCTTTAATCATTTTTTTCTTCTCCTTATTATTTCCTAATTCTCATTTAGATCGTTTCATTTTGTCGTTACGTTCGAACGTCAAATTTTAAAAATTAATTGAATCACAATCGAAAAGGGGATTAGAGGGGGAGGGAAAAAAGGGACAATCGTCGGTTCGATCGAGTCGTCCGAGAAGAAATTTCAATCGTGTCTCTTTTCTTTTCCTTTATTTTTTTTTTCTTTTTTTTATCATTATAGTATATTCTCGTACGATATTTCCATTTCGTTTCTCATTCTCGGTTCTTAGCGAAGGAGAAAATCCTTTTTTGTATAGAAAGTGGAACGATGCTGGACACCTGATCTCGTTCGATATTGTTCGTTGCCAATGCGTGGAGGATCCTCCGAATGAGCCGGATCAAAGTGGGTAAATCTTTTTATCTCTTTCTTTCTCATTCTTCTTCTTCTTCTTCTTCTTCTTCTTCTTCATCCTTATTACTTTCTTGTTATTGTTGTTGTTGTTGTTGTTGTTGTTGTTGTTATTGTTA
Source organism: Dolichovespula sylvestris (assembly GCA_918808275.2). Taxonomy (NCBI): domain Eukaryota; kingdom Metazoa; phylum Arthropoda; class Insecta; order Hymenoptera; family Vespidae; genus Dolichovespula; species Dolichovespula sylvestris. The sequence continues at coordinate 2,497,556 of OU964985.1, read as the reverse complement.
TTACGTTTTTCTTCTTTACGAGATTAAATCGAGTTTCTCGAAATAAGACGTACGATTTACGCGAGACACGTGATTCTTCTATGCTCAAGCATTTTATTCGACTCCATTTCTCTCTCTATCTATCTCTCTCTCTTTCTCTCCTTCTATTTCTCTCTTGATCGTATTTTATGATAAGAGTTCCCTTGAAGGATGTTAGGATCCGTTTGGAAGTTAAAGTTCACCGAATAAATCCTTTCGCTGTTATAACGCCGAACGGGAGAAATAAAACGTTTCGAAAAAGTGAAAATATAAGAATCTTTTTGTTACATGGGCAAAACATATGTATATATATATATATATACATATAGAATATATACATATTTTATATAATGTAGAAATTCGTGATAATAGTTTCGTAGTCGGGTCAATATTGTTCTAACATTTGGCCGATATCTGGCCAACTGTCGGCTTATTGTTTCGTGTAGAAAGAGAGAGAGAGAGAGAGAGAGAGAGAGAGAGAGGGAGAGAGTGAGAAAGAGAGAGAGAGTCAAAATTAGACCGGTTTGGTGAAAATTAATGATCGATAAGTCGGACGTTCTAATTATTTATCGATCGAAGAAGAAATACGTACGTACGTACGCGTTATTGTTCTAATTAACGATAACTCGATTGTTCGATAATTATTATTTACTGGTATTAAAGGTTAATCATATTACTTTGTTCTCGATAAAATTACCACTATTATTTACCATACAGTTTGTTATCAATTCCATAACAATAATAATAATAATAATAATAATAATAATAATAATAATTATTATTATTATTAGTATTATTATTATTTATTCTAAATTTTAAACGATGAAAAAGAACGAAAATTTTGTTATAATATACATATGTATACATATATATATATATATAAATAAATATGAATGTATGTGTGCGTTTGTATGCATTAATGTAAGAAGATCGAGAAAGTAATAGAGAGAGAGAGAGAGAGAAGAGCATTCACTTCGTCGAATGAAAAGTAACGATTATGTTAAGAAGGAAGAAACGAGAGAAGCAAAGAGGGAAAGGTTTTCGTGGTAAATTTGAGAGAAGCTCTTTCTTCAATCCTTGAAAACAAGAATCGTTACTCGGAAACTTTGCGTAAGGAAGGAAGTAAGCATATAACTTTATACAACGGGGAATGGTTTTTCTTCATTTTTTCTTTTTTCTTTTTTTTTCAGTTAGTTAAAGAGGGAAAGAAAGTAAGAAAGAAAGAGGATTGTCGAATCGACGTACAACGAGATGAATAATCGACTCGCGACCCTTTTCATCGAACGAAACGTGAAACTTACGCGCGAACTATCGTAATCATGTAGAGGAAACGAAATCATGCTCGTATCAATCGGTATATTCTCGTGCCGATGTATCCATGTGCTTTAATCTCGTTAAACGCTATTATCCGGACGCATTTCAAATTGCAAATGAAACTAGAGAGAGAGAGAGAGAGAGAGAGAGAGAGAGAGAATGAAAAAACTCTCCTGAAAAAAAATTGAAAAAAAATAAAATGGTCTAAGAAAATTGATAAAATAAAAAGAAATGGGTTGGAAGGGGTTGGAGTGGGGTGTAACGTAAAGGGTGGTAATACTTTGGACGCTCGAAATACTTTTCTTCGCGATCTTTTTTTTCTTTTTTTTTCTTTTTTTTTTTTTTATTACGGCGTCACAGCCGTTTCCCTCATTTTCTTCCAACTATTTCGTCTTTATTCGATAAATTTTCGTCTCTCTCTCTCTCTCTCTCTCTCTCTCTGTATATATTACTTTCGAAACATTCGAGAAAACGACTCGAACGTACTTTAATTACCGTCGAATCGTTTCTACATTTCTATTTTCAACGTCTTTCACTCTTCAACGTCGCCATCGAAATTCCTTTTGGTACGACGCAGGAACGCTCGGAAAGATTCTCTCTTTCCCTCTCTCTTTATTTCTCTCTTTTTCTCTGTCTCTCTTTCTCAGGCGTCGAAAATGTACGCCGAGGAATAAAAGGCAAATATTTGTTGAAAATCGTAGAGAATAAAATCATCTCGCGTCCGTCTCTCGTTTAATTTCTCGATTCCGATGATTCAAGATCAATGAAAGGATAATATCTATTCTCTAAGTAGAAAAAAAAGAAATATATATATATATATATATACGTATATACATAAATATATTAAAAAGCAACGTATGTAGCGTGAATCGATGTAAAAATTGATATAAAAATGACGAAAAAAAAGGAAGAAAGAGTTTGAAATTAAGTGTACGATCGTAAGGTTTAATGTTTAATGTTTAATGTTTAATGTTTAATTTTATCATTAATTTAATTTGATTTCAATTGTTAATTTTTATTCGGTAAACGCTTTCTTATTTAATGAAATCGATTCTTCTGTTATGTGAAACACGTAATGTATTCATCGATATATATATATATATATATATATATATATATATATGTATATATGTATGTAAGTATGTATTTATTTTTATATGAATATATATATATATATATCTGTCGGATTTACAGACGCGTTGATGCGCTCTCGTTTTTTCTTGGTTTTCATATTTTTTAATTTTTTCCTCTCTTTGTTATTTCTTTCTTTTTTTTTCCCCCCTATTTCTTTTATCATTTAAATCGTCACAACAGACAGAGAGAAAGAGAGAAAGAGACAGAGAGAGAGAGAGAGAGAGAGAGAGAGAGAGTAGAGGAAAATATCTTATATATGCCTATATTTTATATACATATTTATACGTTCCGTTGAATTTCAAGGGACGCGTATTCAAAGGCGATAGAATAAAAGTGGATAGAAATGCGTAATATTTTGCAGAAATTATCTTTTGTGCAGTTAGAGATATACTACTACTACGTTACGTTTAATCCTTTTGAGCAGTCTCTTATTACTTTTAACATTAAAGCTTGCAATTCTAACAAGAAGAGAGAAGAAGTAGAAGAGGAAGTAGAAGTGGAAGAAGAAGAAAATAAATAAGAAACAGGAAAAAAAAAAAAAGATTAAAAATAAAAAAGAGAGAAACAGATAAGGTAAGGTAAAATAAAGTAAAGTAAAGTAAAGTAAAGTGAAGTAAAGTGAAGCAAAGTAAAGCGAAGTGAAGGAAAGTAAAGTAAAGTAAAGGATAGGACAGGATGGGATAGGAAAAGGATAAAGAGAGGGGAATAGAGAAATAGTAGAACAATGACTGACTGTTGGCCCTTAGTCTCTATGCTTTTACGGATTTATCTACTTTCCTCGAGTCCCGTAGAAAATTCTTTACTTTATTTCTCTTCGAGAAACGAAGAAAAAAAAAAAAAGGAGAATCCTCGAAACTGGATTTCTATCCTTAATTCAATCTTAGTTAACGCACGCTGATTGCCAACAAGTTTTATTTTACTTTTGAATAGCGCGTGCGAACGAAATTTTCAATTCGATTTTGATGTTCGACGAGGAGTACGACGTATCGATCTTTAATGTTTCTACGAACAAGTGACAGGGATCGAAGGATCTATGGAGTTGACGATCGACGTGATCACGTTTTGTTTATAAGATCGCGAAACTTGAACGATAAGGCTAAGCGATCGATCAACGATAAACGACGAACGACAGATTTTTTAATGAAAATTTTTGTTCCTTCATTTTATTCTTTGTTACTTTTTTTTCTCTTTTCTTTCTTTCGACGTCAACCATTCGAAATATGTTAAACAATGGGGAAACGTTGAACGTTCTCAATGCTTTCAAAATGTTTCGCCCGTGATAAAGCGAATCGCATTTAAACGAATCCATTCCGTCGTCCCTCGACAACAACTCTTTTAATGTCTATCTTAACTAATGCACGAAGGTTTTAAATTAATTAACGCAGTATTAATAAATACGTGTACACGAGAATCGCGTACGTGCGAGTCGCGTCATATACGTGCGTTCGATCGTTCGAGTGTGTGTGTGTATTTTTTATTTTTTTTTTTTTACGTTGTTATTAAATTCAATATATATATATATATATATATATATATATATATATAAAGAGTGCGCTCACACACACACGTATAGTTAATCCGTTGTATAACATAGGAGAGTGGACAAACGACGACGGTAAATTTTGAAAGGGGAGAAAAAAGAGAGAGAGAGAGAGAGAGAGTGAGAGTGAGAGGAAGAGGAAAATAGACAAAACAATAATATTTATACGTATTTACGTACGTAGATATTGATGTATAAAAAGTATATAATGTACTACGGCTTTTGAAATAAATACATTGCGTGTTTATTTATTATTGGCTCGACGCGAAAGAGTTAAATCGCGATTAAGCGACGTTTGTTTTTCTTTTCCTCTTTTTTTTTTATCTGTTTTCTTTTTTTTTTTTGTATAGGTTTAGTCCCGTTTCGTTTAGCTTTAGGAAAGTACGCTCGAACGACCACGACGACGACGACGACGACGACGATAATCATCAGAGATATTATTTAATATTTATAGGACGATTAATATATACACGTATACGATATCGTAATCGTCCTATAAATATCAAATGCATATATTTACGAAGAATACGAATACGAAGAGGTATAATTTTACGATTTGACTTTTTTTTCGCGACTATCGTAATTTTGTTTTCTTTTTCTCAAAAAAAGTTTGCATCCAACCGTTCCGTTCACGAATTCACGCGATTTATTTCCTTTTTTCTTTTCTTTTTCTTCATTGGAAAAAATTAAAAATTGTTTGTACGCCTTTTCGTGCATGGATATACCGTTTGATCTCATCGATTTGTTCGTTCGTTGGTTTCGTTCGAAAGAAATTAAATATATACCACTCGCTCGCTCGTTAGTGTAATATATTTTCTTTTTTCTCTTCTCCCATTTACTTACTCTCGTATCTCTTTTTTCTTTTTTTCTTTTCTTTCTTTTTGGTTTTCATTTAACGAACAAACCGTTCGCAGTATTTCCATAAAGGAAAGATCGCAAAGGGGACAAAGAGAGAGAGAGAGAGAGAGGAGAGAGATAAAAAGAGACACGATATTTCATTCAAACAAATCGTTATCCTTCTCATTATCATTATCATTATCATCGTCATTGTCGTTATCATCGTAATCATCGTCGTTGCTATTGTTTCGTCCGTTATTATTGGCATAGCTCATTAATATATTTATACGGTTTCACGGAACCTTACTATGGGGTAGTATCGTCGAAAAATATTTTTCTATGAATGAAAAGATATCCCTTTTTGTCAAATGAGAATTATGTTTGATTATGAAAGAGCAAGAGAGAGAGAGATAGAGCAAGAGAGAGAGAGAAAGACACACACACACACACACACACACACACACATATAAATACAAATAGCGTGTACAAATGTACGTACGGGCGTCAGCTCGCATAACATTGGCCAGTCGTTCATTATCGTCCCGACGAGCGATAACTAGATTAATTAATTTACGGGTCACACCCCTCTTCACGTCGCTTTGCCCTTTGCATAATCTACAAGCGTACAAAGCAACAAGGGCATACGTTCTTTATCACTTCCACTCCCTCCTTCTTCCCTTCGCCCAATTGCATTCGTCGTCGTTACTGCACGGCTCGAAATATCAGTAATTTCGTACGAATTTCAAATCGAAGGGCGATAGGGCGGGGACCGGACTTTTGGCTTACCTCTATCACTGTGTGAAGTAACCACGTTATCAACGGGGATAACGTTAGCTCTCTCTCTCTCTCTCTCTCTCTCTCTCTCTCTCGTTTTAGCCCTGTACCCGATGACAGGCGTGATCTTTGATAAGAAAAGAAAAGAAAAGGAGAGAAAAGAAAATGTAACGAATATGAAACAATTAATTCTCTTTCAAGTATTCGAAAGCGAACGGCAGACTTTTATTTATTTGTAATTGTTATTATTGTTAATACTTCTTTTTTCTTTTTTTTTTTTTTTTTTTTTTAATCGCAACGATTCGTCATCACGGATTATTCGTTATCCAAACTCGACGATGTATGGATTAAGATATTTAATGTAACGCAATAAATATGAACGGATACGTGTGCGACCAGTTAACGAGAGTTTAATCGTATTGATGTTAAAGAAAGAAAAAAAAAAAGAATCAAAACAAAAAGGAATACCAACGAATCAAAGAGAAATAAAAAGAGGAAAGGAAAGGAAAGAAAGAAAATAAGAAAGAAAATAAGAAAGAACGAGAAAAATAAGGGCGATCCTTTTTTCGTCGTACAATTTTCTACGTAGCCAAAGATTTTACGATGGAGAAAAATCCCTCTAGCGAAAAGAATTTCCATCGAATTCTCGATTCCGGCTTTCAAAGTCACGGCCGAACGGAAAACCCGTTATTCCATTTCAAAGAAGAGAATTCTGCTTGTCGATAGAAAGAGAGAAAGATAGATAGACAGATATATATATATATATATATATATATATATATGTATATAGATATATATAGATAGATATAGATAGATAGATAGAGATAGAGAAAGAGAAAGAGAGAGAGAGAGAGAGAGAGAGAGAGAGATGGTCCATTACGTTATTCCGTTCACGAGAAGGACTTCGCTTCATATTCCATCTATATACCGTCTTTCATCCAGTTGCGTTTTCGAACTTCGAACACGAAAATCATCTTCTACGATAACGTACTTACTCACTTACTCCACTCCTACTTTCCTCCTTCTCCTTCTGTTCCTCCTCACTCACTCTCTCTCTCTCTCTCTCTCTCTCTCTCTCTTCCTCTCAGGAAAATAAACGGACGAAGGAAATATTTTCTTTCTTTTTTTCTTTTCCAATAGAATAGGAACACGTCGAATATCCAACAATGTGACGTCATATATATATATATATATATAAAGGTAGATATATCTATCTCGAAATTTATTCCTTCCACGTGTTCCTTCGCAAAAAATATACGTAATCTCTCTCTCTCTCTCTCTCTCTCTTTATCTCTGTCTGTCTTTCTGTAAGTGTGTCGATGAAAAAAAAAAAATTGATCGTATTTGTATATGTGTTTGTATATGTAATGACGTTGTTGATAAGTAATAATCTCTATGATTAATCATAATATGTTTAATCATAATCAAAATAATCATAGTTATCGCGTTCTTATGGTTATCGAGTAAGAAACGAGAGAAAATGAGAGAACGATTGAGAGAGATTGAGAGAGATTGAGATTGAGAGAGAGAGAGAGAATGAAAATGCTCGTGTTTATATCTCCATTGAAAAATTCTAGATCAAGGTACGAAATAATACTACCACGCGTGTACGTATAATATGGATTTATTATTGTTCGACTTCTCGAATATATTCCTTGAGGAAAAGGATTTATCGGAGGATCGATACGTTGATCTTATTATAACTCTCTTGAAGACTATTCTTTTTTTTTTTTTCTTTTTTTTTTTTTACAGAGATTTTATCGAGAAGAAATATATTTGTATGTATGCATGTATATAATATATATATATATATATATATATATATATATATATATATATATGTATGTATGTCGAGATTTCGAGTATGTCGTTGTATTCGAGATTACTTCGCGAGATGAGATCGATAATGGGGGAATATAACAACGGGAAATAGAATTCTCGTTCGGTGGTCATCGCGATTGGAAAATTTATCGAAAAAGTAAACTTCGTTAGCAAAGTCAATTTATTTCTTATTTTTTCTCTCTCTCTCTCTCTCTCTCTCTCTTTATCTCTCTTTTCTTTCTTTCTTTCTTTTTCTCTTTCGTTTTATCATCGACGAATAATATATTTCGCGTGAACGGTATCTGACGAACGTGAAGAAATTGCGAAAGTTTGAGTTTTGGAAATTGAGCCGTTAGATCGTACGTAAAACCATGATAAGCCGCTTATATGCGTCCTATCGTGGTAGATGAGTCACAACCGCTCTCAAAAATGTTTCATCGTTGCTCGCGTTTAAGCTCCCATTGAAAATTCTTCTTTCTCTCTTTCTCTCTCTCTCTCTCTTACTCTTACTCTATCTTTTTCGCCGTCAGCCTCTTCGAAACGAAGTTTTTCTTTTCTATTTTCTTTTTTTTTTTTATAAACTTTAACGACGATCAAACTCCTTCGTCCATTTACTTTAAGATACCGTCGTGATAAAATATAAATCTTTTTCCGTTCGTAAGAAAAATATAATTTTATCTCTCTCTCTCTCTCTCTCTCTCTATCTTTTTCAATTTTAAAGATATTAGTTAAAGCTGTACACTCACATTTTCATTGACAGATATACGTACGAGTTATAAACTATGAAAGCAATGGAAAATACGATTGCACCCACCTTGCTACTGATGGCGTCGAATTAACATAAAAAGAAAAAAAAAATTTCCTAAGTATAAATTTATGTAACGCAATCTCGTGTAATAACGATCTAACGATCGAGTCCGACGTACGAAACAAAATTTGTTTGTCCGAAATAGAAATAGTAATGTATCTCAAGGAAAAAGAAAAAAAAAAGAAAACAGAAAAGAAAGAAAAATGACGAAAAAAAAAAACGATAAGCGAGATGATTGCAAGTGATACGTTATTGTTCTTTGTACGTACATTATCTATCATATTTTTCTGCCAGAAAAATTGTTTTTTAACGACGATCACTTATCATGGAAAGAGATAGAAAGAAAGAAAGAAAGAAAGAAAGAAAAAAGGAAAGAAAGGGTACTTGGTTATATTTTTCTTTCTTTCTTTCTTTCTTTCTTTTTTTTTTTTTTTTTTTTGAAATGACGATATATCATATTGACCGAAATGTTTTGCCATTATTACGTACTATTTTTTGTTTTTCTTTCCTCTTTTTTGGAGCCAAGTGCGAACAGCCGACGATGATAATTCATTGCGAAATGAATGTAAGTATAACAATTTTATGCATTCATATTTATAATATTATTTTAATTATAATACATAATAATATTACTTTATGAATGTATAGCAATATATACATTCGTTTTTTGTATAAACTCGCGGTACGCGTCATTCGATGTCGCAATGACAGAGACACGGCGAACGTGCATACGCGAAAAGTTATTTGTTCTCTTTTTTTCTTCCTCTCTCCTTTTTTTTGTTATTTTTTCTTTCTTTTTCTCTTTTCAATCGTCGCAACTAATCGACAGGAGGCGTATTTGTTTTTTTCGTTATCGGAAAAAAAAATAAACATCGGGTATGGCGTATAGTTTGTAAAAAGAGAAAAGAGAGAGAGAGAGAGAGAGAGACAAAGAGAGAGAAGGATAGATGGATAGAAATAGAAATAGTAATAGAGATAGAGATAGGGACAGAGGAGGTAAAAAAGAGGCCTGTATAGCACGTGAAGCATTGTTTGCGAGCTATGACGTAGGATAGAAGAGGAAGAGGAAGAAAAAGAAAAAGAGGAAAAGGAAAAAAAGATGAAAAGAGAAAAGTTCGAGAAGTCGCAATGATCCTGATTGTTCGTTTTTCGACGTCCTCTCTCTCTCTCTCTCTCTCTGGACGACTGTAATTTCCATCGAGTAATTAATTGCACTTACCGGTGGTGAACGAGTTCTTCTAAGGTAAATAACGACTACAAAGGGGAAAATCGAACGATTTCGACGAACTACTTTCTTCCAGATCATTGTCGTCGTCGTCGTCGTCGTTTCGTTCTCTACTTTGTTTTCTACATTTTCTTTTCTTTTTCATTGGACTTTTTTGTCTTGTTTTTAATCCTTATCCGAAAAGTCACGCGTCGTCTTCGTTCGTCGTCGTTCGTAGATCTCGAAGTTTGAAAATTTAACGCGACGATCTTGCCGATCCAGAAGGGTGGGTGGGTGGGTGGGGATGGAGCCTTAAGGTTTTAATTGTTATTGAAATAGAATAGTTATTAAAAAAAGAAACAAAAAAGAATTTGCACGGTTTAAATCGTACGCGAGAGTATATTATTTTCATATACGTTTCATCAATGTTTTTATAAAACGAACGAAGTAGTACGAATTATTTCGACATCGACGATCCGTTAGAATCGATCCTAGTTGGGGGGAGGGGTGGGGGTGGGCGAATGGATGGAAAGACGAGTGAATATGTATACATGAAATATGTAACGGTACCGTGTACATAAGTATACATGTATGTATGTATGTATGTATGTATGTATGTATGTATGTATGTATTAGCGTTTCGGCAAATAATTCGAAGGGCCTTCTTAAAATCTATCTATCTCTCTCTCTCTCCCATTTCTCAGCGATATATCCTTTGTCTCGGCGAAGAGAATAACGATGGGTAGCAGCCAAAAGTCTTCCTCCCGACTATAGTCTTCGAAACTTAACAGAGGGTGGCAGGAGAGGGGGAAGGGTGGATACCTCTTAAAAGGGTATCAAAGTTTCCATCGAGAGATTCCCCTTCGCGGGAAACCTTGCGGTATTGTCAAAGATCTAATCTTCCGATACGATTATAAGAATTATGATGTAACTCGGTTTATTCTCCGTTATTGTCGCGATAAAAAAAAAGAAAAAAAAAAGAAAATAAGGGTAGGAGATAGAAGAAAGATCCGGACGTACGATGGGTTTAAGGTAATGATAAGGATGAAAGGTCGATTACGATGAATTCGATTGCATTCGAGTGGGGATCGATATTCATTTGCCGATCAATTTGTGTTATCTTTTATTACGTTGATCAGTTTATTATTTTGTCGCTTTGTACGTTCTTCCTGCGAAAAGAAAGAGAGAAAGAGAGAGAGAGAGAGAGAGAGAGAGAAGGGGTAAATATAATTTTACCGTACGAAGTACAAAAAAAAAATGAAACGATATTAACGGGTTAAAGTTGTTAATTGTTAATTTAATAATAAGCATTAGAATATATTTTCCGAGATGAGACGATCGACGAGACATATGTTGGTACATGTATCTTCGATTATTTTTTCTCCCTTCTTTTTCTTTTTTTTTTGTTTGTTTCTCGGCAAAATCATCGGCAAAATTTTGATTTATATAATTTAAATAAAAAAAGAAAAAAAAAATAAACAAATGTCTCGCTCGTGACTATAGGCCAAAAAGGGTTTAAGATCGATCGTTTTTTATCTCGTTCGATTTCTAACTCCGACAATAAATAATTGATTATCGACGCGTTGACGAATATTTTATTTCGTCTTTTTTTTCTTTTCTATTTTTTTTTTTTTACTTAATTATATTCATCGTCGAAATCATTTTTCGTTAATACACGATCGATCACTTGTTATACGTTCACGTCTCGTGATTATTACGATCGATCGCCGAAGGACATTCATAGGGTTTCAGAGAATTAAGATTTTTTTAAGATGATCATCGATGATCTTTTTCGTTTAAATTTACAGAGAATGACGCTTCTCGTGGCTTTCCTGTTGTTGGCATCGTTTACCCACGTCGACGCAAGTCGCAAGTATTTGAACGTGTCCGGTGACATACTACTGGGTGCCCTTTTCCCGATTCACGGCAAGGGCGGTTCCGGTGAAAATTGTGGAAGGATTAAGGTCGGTATATAAAATAATGAAACTAAAAGATTCGATTCGATCCTGGTCGCGTGCAACATCTCAAAAATAATTTCAAGTTTTTATACGATCATCGTGGTGCCGAATACGCTCCGAACGGCTCTCTCGTTTTTATACGGAATGAGAATGATTTTGACTTCAAAAAAAAAAAAAAGAAAAAAAAAGAAGAGAAAAAAAAAAAAACAAGAAATCCATGAATCGTGCGACGCGCAAATCGTTTTAATCGAGATGAGGTGAAAATTGACCCTGTAGGGCGGCGGCCTACGGGTGAGACGAGCACGACCAGGGTTGAAAAAAGGGTTCATAGTAATCGTATCGTATCGTATCGTATCGTATCGTATCGTATCGTTTAGCTCGAAGATGGAATTCAACCGTTGGAAGCGATGCTTTACACGCTCGAACAAATCAATCAAGATCCTACAATTCTACCGGGTGTACGTCTTGGAGCATTGGTCTTCGATAGCTGCGACAATCCAAGTTACGCTTTGGAACAGGCATTGAATTTTGTCAAAGGTAATGCTTCGAATTTCTCTACCTTTCGTCCTATCTCAAAGAGTACTCTCTCCCTCTCCCTCTCCCTCTCCCTTTCCCTCTCTATCTTTCTTTCTCTCTTAAGTTTCCATTTCAATACGGATTCACTCTTGAATCTCTCTTCCTCGTTCTCGCGTCATCGTCGTCAGGATTCATCGCCCACTCGAACGAATTTCACGTTCGGGAATACGAGTGCAGGGATAAGAGCGTACCGAAGTTCTCTAAGGGTGGATTCGACAAAATCGTCGCCGTACTGGCAGACCAATCGAGTTCGGTCACCATACAGGTAACTCGAATGAAACATATCTCGAATACATACATATCGTAGTTTGGAATCGACCTTATCGCAGACGTACAATCCCCGTTTTAATTAACACTTTCTGATTAACGATCCGATTTTCTTACGCGATTTTAATTACACGGTTTTGTTCTTTTTTTTTTTTTTGAGAAAAATTGTATGTTCGAACATTAAACCGAAGATTCCTCGGTTTATTTTTTGTCTTTTTTATTTCTCCGCGGAGAAAATAACGCCGACGATACGACATCGTTGTTATTTATTTCCTATTTCTTTTTTTTTTTCTTGTTTTTTTTTTTTTTATTTTTTCTTTTAATAAATAATTTTTACTTTCTCCTCTTCCTTTTATTTCCTTTTCTAGGTGGCATCGATGTTGAAGTTGTTCTCGGTACCGCAGATATCCTACATGGCGACCTCACCTGCACTCAGCAATAAAAAATTGTATCCACATTTTTTCCGCACGATACCGAGCGATCTGAATCAAGCGCACGCCATGTTGGAGATTCTCAAGTAAGCTTGAAAATCGATTTGTCAAAATTAATCGTTCCAAATTGACGATCGAAGCTTTTCAACGTTGTTGTTGTTGTTGTTGTTGTTGTTGTTGTTGTTTTTGTTTTTATCCTTTTTCATCTTTTATATTTCGATTCAAGGCAATTCGAATGGACATACGTTTCGATCGTATACTCGGATACGGAGTATGGGAATCATGGTTACGAAACATTGACCTCACTGGCGAGTTTATATTCAATTTGCTTTAGCGCACCGCAAAGGATCAACAAGGAACATTTTAATAACGACGATTACGATGATGTCATTCGTACGATCGCCAATAAGACCGACGTTCGAGGTATGCAAATCTCTCTCTCTCTTAAAAAAAAAAAAAAATATATATATATATATATATACGTACATTCTTTATACGTCGTAAAAATATTTTCGTTATCGTCGAAACGGCGAAACGAATTTTCAGTTGTCGTATTATTCGCGGAAAAGTCAACGACCCTTCGGGTTTTGGATGCGGCCAAACGATTGAACGTAGGTACGAGATTCTTATGGATAGGTACGGATTCATGGTCGAGCTCTAATCATCGTGACTTCGCCGATCTCGACTCGAGTCGTAAGGGCCAAGAGATGGCGGTTTTGGAGGGCGCCCTTGTCGTACAACCATTATCGAGACGTTTGTCCGGTTTCGACGATTACTTCACAAATTTGAGATTGGAACACGAGAAGATAAATCCTTGGTTCCGTGAATTTTGGCAGGAATATCATCGTTGCGGTATCAACTATACCGAGGTATCGAACATCCAATGTTATCGGTGTCGTGAAGATTAATGAAAAGAAAAGAAAAAAAAAAAAAAAAAAAAAGAAAAGAAAAAGAAAAAGAATTCATTGATATCTTTCTCGTTTATTTTCTCATTTCTTTATCTTCTTTCTTTTAGACTGTAAACATCAGCAACGAGTCGTTTTACGACGATTCATGCCTCGGCGACGATAACTCGACCCTTAATATATCCATGGGATACAAGCAACAAAAGTTTTTGCATTTCGTGAGAGACGCCATATACTCGATGGCACATGCGTTAAACGACATGCAAAGGGATAAATGTGGCGAGGGTTATCATGGGATTTGTCCTGACATGAGACACATCGATGGGATCGATCTTACGAGATATCTGCAGAACGTTACCTTCAAAGGTAAAAAAAAAAAAAAAAAAAAAAAAAGAGAAAAAACGTTCCCCCTTATCATTGAAAATATTGGACTCTCTCGAGGATCGAATTCGAATCTCTCTCTCTCTGTGTGTGTGTGTGTGTGTGTGTTTTTTTTTTTTTATTTTTATTTTGTTTAGATGACGCAGGTAACAAATTCAGATTCGTCGATGTTGCCGACGGCCCGCCTAGATATTCGATTTTGAACTATCAACGTAACAAGGACGGGGCGTATCGTTGGATAGTGATCGGTAATTACACAGGTAATGAGTTTAATTAATCGACGAAAGTTAAATTACGCTCGTTTGTATCATTCGTTGCGAGAAAAAGATAGTGATGAATAAGTTCGTTCTTACTTTCTTTCTCTCTCTCTCTCTCTTTTTTTTTTCCTTTTTGTTTTCCCCCCTTTTTTGTCTTTTCTTTTCGTTTTTCTTCTTCATCGTAGAAAACGAAAACGGTACGCCGGCACTTTACATAGAGCCGAACTCGATGAAATATCGAAATCAGACGGAAGGCGGTAGAAAGTATTTCCCAAACTCGACCTGTTCACGTCCTTGCGACGCGAATCAAGTTATGGTACGCGAGGAACAGGATCTCTGCTGTTGGAGATGCCGTAAGTGTGGACTTTATCAGTACAAGGTCGACGAACAGAGATGCGAGGATTGTTCATTGGGTACGAGACCGACGAATGATTCGAAGAGTTGTGCCTCGATACCGGAGGATTATATCGATTATTACAGTCCATGGGCTATCGTGGCTATGGTGGTCGCTGCTATTGGTAGGTATCGATTAAAAAAGAAAAAGAAAAAAAAAAAACAGAAAAAGAAGAAAAATTTGGCGATCGAAATTGTTAATAATCGTTCGTACGACGCGATCAAATGTAAGAGAATATTATTATAAATCGATAGGTACGATATTGACGGTCTATGTATGGTTCGTATTTCGAATTTATGGCGAGACACCGGTTATAAAGGCGTCCGGGCGTGAATTGTCGTCCCTTTTGTTACTGAGCATCCTGGCATCATTTCTAATGACGTTTGCTATAGTAGCCGAACCAATTACCGAGACGTGCGCCATCACAAGATTCGGAATTGGTTTTTGTTATACTTTGTGTTACGCCGCATTGGTAACCAAAACGAATAGAATACATAGGATATTTAATAATATTTCTCACAGTCCCTGTAAAACGAGGTAAGATCCGACGATGACGACTCTAACGACGATAATGATCATAATGATAATAATAATATCATTTTAATTATCTCGGAATAGTTTCGTACGTACGTTAAACCTTGATATATGTATTTTCTTTAAGATACACCAGTCCTAAATCGCAATTGCTTATAACGGGTATATTGATACTGTTGGAGGTAATAGTAAATGTGATGTTGCTCGTTAGCGTGCCACCTAGGGTGAAATACGTTTATCCAACGAGGGATACAAAGTTGAAAATATGTCAAGGTCTCGACGAGAGATCGTACATGGTCAGCCTGATCTATCCGTTCGTTCTCATAGGTAAGTCGATATTAGACAAAACAAAAAAAAAAACAACGACAACCACGATCATCGACCAATCAATATTTTGTTTGTTTGTTTGTTTTCCCCACCCTCCCTTTACCCGATCATTATATCCGACTACAGTTGTATGCACCGTATATGCCATCAAGACGAGAAAATGTCCGGAAGGTTTCAACGAGACCAAACACATTGCCTTCACGAATTACACGACCATAGTGCTGTGGCTCGCATTCGTACCGCTTTATCTCGTATCGAACAGCAACGCCATTAGGGTTGTGACATTGGCATTGTCCCTGTCGATAAGCGGTTTGGTACAGCTAGCCTGTCTCTTCTTTCCGAAGATTTATATCGTATTGATCAAACCTGAGAAGAATACTAAGGAGGTCGTTATGGCACAGCATAGAAGTTCATCATACTTACCGACCTCGGCAACGCCCGTTGTAGCGTTGAACGGTAATCCATTTATATTTCATACGGCCGAACAGAAGCCGTGAAGAGAGTCTCAGTAAGTTTTATTCGTAACATCGGAATCTTGCTTCTGACCATTATAACGTAACGTAAGTATGTATACAGGGTGTTTCAATCAAAGGAGGTAGCCTAAAATATTTCCTTTGTTTCTTCTTTTTTTTTTTTGTTTCTTTTTATGACGCGACCGATCTTTTACGCCACACTTTGAATGGTTTAACAGGATGTATGTTGTGAAGAAAAAGATATTTTTTTAGATCATTTCTTACGAATTCTTTTAAGGTCATCGGTATCTTTTACCCTGTGAGCATGGGGTTTTTTTTGTTTAATATTGTACCTTGTAGCGGCCTCCTTTAGCTGAGACACCCGGTATAATCGATCCGGATTTAAACGAAGATATGCTAAGTTATACCTTCTTCTTTTTTTTTTTTTTTTTTTTACCAATATTTTCTTTCGAACATACGTATATGCATACACATATAACATATACATACATACATATATATATATATATATATATATATATATATATTTATTTATTTATTTATTATTAGAGAAACTTTTTTGCTTCATTTACACAGCGTTAAAGCGCGCACGCTGTTAATGTCGAAAGAAAATTTTTAGCGATAATTTTGGTAAACGAAAGGAGATAGAAGAAGAAGAAATGGAAGAGGAAGAAGAAAGGAGTAAACAAAAAAAAAATTAACAAAACTTTGACAACGCGTATAGGACGCGTGATAGAATTGAAAAGTTAGAAAAAAAAAAGAGAAGAGCAAAAAAGGAGGAGAGATATAAAAAAAAAACCATCGACTATACATATCGTTATAATTAAGGGATAGCTTACAAATTGATATCTATAGTTTTTAACGAGAGAGAGACAGAGAGAGAGAGCGAGAGAGACAGAGAGAGAAAGAGAGAAAGAGAGAAAAGAGAAAAAAAAATAAAAAAAGGAAAAGATTAAATGCCTCGCGAACAGAGAGTAATTTTCATTATTGTGTTATTATACTAATTATTATTATAAATTGAACCCGAACGAACTCTATGTGAACAATACGACGAGCCTGAAAGGAATATAATAATCAATAGCATTGTAACGATAGATCAATAATATCGATTATTTGATTACACTTCCGACCCAATACGAAAGAGAAAGAGAAAGAGAGAGAGAGAGAGAGAGAGAGAGAGAGAGAGAGAGAGAGAGAGAGAACATTTACGACGAGAACAATCATGAACATATCGAACTTGACGTTGATCGTGATCGTAGAGTTTATTTATTCATTATTAAATTATTAATATATATATATATATATATATATATATATTTATAAATTTAATAATTAATCAATTAAAACGGCCGATCGTATATTGATGATCAATATATCTATGATTTTAAACGCGATAATGATTATTGATAGAATAGATTATTTGGAATATGAAAATCTAATTTTATGAATTTCACACAAAAGTGCACGTGGATATAATGAAATGCATATATATATATATATATATATATATATATATATGTATGTATATATACAAGAATATGTATAGGTATATACACGTATATACATATGCAAGCCAACGAAATTAAAGACCAAAATTTGTATATATATTTGTATATACATAAATCAATAAAAGTGTTGACGTTCAACGAAAAATTATATGACAGAAAAGAAATGATTGTCCCTCACTCCGTATAGATCTATACTAAATTGATAATTTTACGATTATTTAGGACAATCTAATTAAAGGGTCAATTGATTGATCGTTGCAACGATAAAATAATTATTTCAATGTCGTTATTGAAAATAACGATATGATCATAAGTATGCGATATAGATATTTATTTACAAATTTTATTTATATATACTATTATGTTTGTCTAACTCCTTTAAAAGGAGTGAACAATTCGGAAATATGTAAAATTCACGATCTATCGAATGTATTCGATAATGCATGGATACCATTACGAAGATTAGCGTATTAATTAAAAAAAAAAAAAATAACTATAATAATAATAATAATAATAATAATAAACAGATCTACGAACTCTATTCCAATTTATTTACTGTACAAATGTATAATAATACTATCTTTTTCATTAATCATTACACGTAATTTCTAATTAAAATCAAATGAAAATAATCAAATACGCATAAGGAATGAACGGAGACTGTCGATTAGAACGCATTTCGATATCTGCGATGCGAATGATTTAAGTACAACGTTAAGTACTTATGATTATGATCGAAGAAATTTAAGTACAACTAAGAAGATCTCAAAACCTTACATAGCTTATAAATAGACACATTAAATTTAACAATTGATATTAATATTAATATTAATATTAATATTAATAATAATAACGATGATGACGACGTGGATATTGTTGATGATGACAATGACGACGATGATGATCATAATAATAATTATAATAATAATAATAATAATAATAATAATAATAATAATAATAATAATAATAATAATAATAATAATAATAATAATATAATGATAATAATAATTGCAGTAAACATTCGTAATATATCTATCTGTACACATATACAAAAAAAAGAAGTAAACACATCCCTTTCGAAAACGTATGTATTTATCGTGTGTGATGCGACGTAGTGGTTTCGATTAATTACACGTTAACGATTAAAAGGAAATATATCAACAATTGCGAGACAATTATTTAAGAACAAGTATGAACAATCGTTGTTTTATTCGTTCTTCTCATTTTCGAGCGACGAGTACAACGTCGAAAAAATCGTGAAAAGTGTGATCAATCGCGATTCTCGTAAAATCGCATTTGTTTTTTATATTCTTTTTTTTTTGTCAAAAATTCATTTCAAAAATTCGTACGCGTCGGTTTACGTTCGTACGACGTTGATAGAAAAAAGGGGGCGGTGGAGAGGGGATAAAAAACGAACAACGCGTTCGACCTGTAAAAAAGAAAAAATATCGAACGCGATTGCAACGACGATCGATCGCACGTAAGATCTATAATGATCGGGACAAAAACTTGGCACTTATAAAGTTTCATTAAACATACATACATACATACATATATATTTGTATATATATATTTGTATACGAAGAAATTGAATATGAAGAAAAAGAATTATTTTGTTTATAATTAGCCGTCACGAAATGGACGAGAACGAAACAACAAATTTTCGAATGGCCAAGTGATCGATACAATTTTTTTTTCTTTTTTTTTTTTCTTTTCTTTTACATTCGATCGAAAACGGACGTGTATATATATATATATATATATATATATATATATATATATATTCGGTTGTTGTTCGTTGTGGATGGTTTAAAAGAAGGAATATTTTTTTTCTTTTTCCTTTTCGACCGTACAAAGGTAAAAACACGCTATAAAGGAAGGATCCTTCGCATCGGCGAGGAGAGAGTTCGTAAAATTTCAAAAAAAGTAGGGAGAAAAGGGGTCGGGCTATATATATATATATATAGTCCGGCCATTATCTAGGGATTGTCAAACGATTACTTCGAACGAACAAGGCACGATTTATCGGCGAATAAATTTTTGTTTTCCCTTTCCCAACGTAGATCTCGTCGAACGCTTTTTTAGTAATTATTTCTTTCACTGATCGTTCTATCTTTCGTCCAAGTACATCAATTGACTTTTCTCTCATGTCTTTTTTTCTCTAATCTTTTTTCTTTTTTTGTTTTTTTTCTCTCTCTTTCTTTCTTTCTTCCTTCGAATCAAAAATCAAATCGATCGCTCAAAGAAATACCGCGGTTTCAGGATGAAACAACAACAACAACAACGACGACGACGACGAGCTCGTTGTATCGTTGGACAATCGATAGCGATTTTTTCTTTTATGTTCTCAATTGTCCGACGAGACTTCTTTTTCATTATCTAATATTATTATTACGACACGATCCTTAAGAGTGTAGAACGTTCTTAAGTTAAATGTTATCTAACAAATCGTTATTATACTATTACTTCTTTTTCTTTCTTCTCTTCAAAATGCAGATGACGTGTGTTCTAACTATATGTATATTGCTCGTTCGTTACGCTTATGATAAAAAGGGAGAGAGGGAGAGAGAGAGAGAGAGAGAGAGAGAGAGAGAAAGAGAGAAAGAAAGAGAAACAGAGAGAGAGAGATAGAGAGAGAATATATAACCAATTAGAAATGCATTAAAAGAGATAAAAATTCGATCTAAACGATAACGACGCTATCCTAATTCTACATTCTAATATTCTTACGATCTACTGTACAAAAAATACGTTTCAAATTATTGCTCCTCCATACATATACGCACAATCTCCATTTACACGTAAATATATATAACTACGTTTTTCTTAAGAAAAAAAAAAAAATAAAAATAAAAATAAAATAATAAATAAATAAACAAACGATCATTCGAACGTTCAGACAATATAAAATTGGCTTATAAAGTAGTATGACGGATAAAAATACAGATTCTTTTTTTTTTTTAATTTTTTTTGTTTTGCTATTTTCTTTTTTTTTTCTTTTTTCTTTTTTAACCAACGACCACGTCACTTTCGGTCGCTTAATAATAACTCGATTATCATTAAACGCTTGTTATTCGTACGAGTAAATAAGATACGCTAATCGATTTTAGACGATGCAATTAACGTTAGATTACACACGCGCGCACACGCACATACACACACACACACATATATATATATATATACGTTTGTAACAATTTCAAGAAAATATTTGAAATGGAATAGTCATCGAAGTGGAATCTACCTAAGCCGTCTAATTATATAGTTCATCTCTAATGCAGGCGTATCAAATTTAATCGTGAGACGAGTTATATACGGTGAGGTAATTAAAATAAAATTTTCTTTAGTACATACCTCGTTACCGAGGAAAATTACTATGGAAAAGTGAAGGAAGTAAGTAAAGTAAGTAAGTAAGTAAGTAAAGTAAATAAGTAAGTACTTTTCAACGACTATTCATTCAGTTTCCAACTCGTGTAAAACGGGCGGTTGGCGAGGGATGGGCGGGATGGGCGGGGTTTAGGAAAGAAGTTAAAGGAAATATAACTTCCCCGTTATATTAAGAGAATTTCCATTAAAACACGGTCGGAAGAGCGCGGTCTTAGAATAACTTAAATAGTACTTTGAATAGGTTTTTCGAGAAAGGAACGTTAAGTAACGTTTTGTCGGTTAATAATAAACTTACCACGCGAAAGATTTGTTAAATAATATATATATATATATATATATATATATATATATGTATGAACTTATAAATAATCTATCCGTATTAATAGTTTATGAGCTGCCACGGGCAAACAAAAAGTAATATCTTCGTTTCTGGAAGACGTTGATCGTCCTTTCTACGGAGAGAAAAACGATCAAGAATGGATTGAATTGTCTTAATATCTAAAAGGAACAAAAAAAAAAAGAGAAAAAAAAAAACATTTTTGCCACTGAAAAATATCAATTTTGTGCGCGCTCGAATGGTTGCGGATTTCTCTTCTTCTTCTTTTCTTTCTCTTTTTGCTTTTCTTCCTTTTTCTCCTTTCAAAACCTATCAATCTCTAATTCTCTAATTAGATAATATAGTCTAAACGTGTTCTTGGCGATATGAGTCGTGAATAATAAAGCTTAATTAACGCTAAGGTCGACGATAAGTATACGAGCGCGGAAAACGAGGACCGATCAAGGTTCGCGAGATGAGAGTACAAAAATATCGTTTATATATATATATATATATATATTTTTTTTTAGAAAAATCTGACACCAAAATTTCACATCGATATTTGCAATGACGTGTATTATACGAAAGAATAATTTCGTTAACGTTTTCCGTTCCGTTCGATCGAACATTCCTTTTCGGAATGAACGATCGTCTGCTTCGTCGAAAATCCAAGAGAGGAAAAGAGAAAAACGTTTTTAGGAGGAATAAACGATATCGTAGTTTTTTCTTTTTTCTCTTCTCCCTCTCTAAATCAATCGCGGAATAAAGATACGCGTCGATCGTCCTCGTTCGATCGCGTCGCTAATTAAACGTCGTCCTATGCATAACGCGGAAAACGCACGCGCTTGCCGACGTTTGCTCGTAAGGCCTTTCGTGGACGGAATGGCTGATAAGGATTTTTGTTTTCTCTCTCTTGCGTGTTCTTCTTTCTTCTTCCTCTTCTTCTTCTTCTTCTTCTTCTTCTTTTTTCTTTTTTTTTTTTGGAGGATTGGATCGTTGTTTTTTCCCTTTTTCTTCTTCTTTTGATTTTTTTTCTTTTTTTTTTTTTTTTTATCTTTTTTCCTCCCTACTTCCCGCTCGAACGATTTTAGTCAACGCTCGATCGAAACGAATCATTCGAATATCTACATACATTTAGAACCCTAATTAAGATCGATAAATATAATCGAACTAAATCGTGGAATAGTTAATTGTTCTATAAATATTATGTGTTTCTAATAAACGCGTTTGGGCGTTTGCGATCCTTCGCCGACAACGACGTGCCAACGAGGGACGCCAAAAAAATATTTTAAATTTATTTCATTAAGTCACACAGCCGCACGGTTCGCGAACGCACGGAACGCGTTAGTCCGTCGCTCCAATAAATCTCATTGTTCATCATTATATATATACATATATATATATATATATATATATATATATATATATATCATCGTTTATAACGCGTTACTTAATCTACGAATATCCTATATCTCTTTCCTAAATTATTGAAATTATTATTATTACTATTATTTTCTCTCTCTCTCTCTTCGTTATATTTAAAATATAAGTTAAAACCAAAAAGAAAGAAAAAAAGAAAGAAAGAAAGAAAAGAAGATCTATACCGTCTTTCGAGAAGATCGCTGATCGAGAAAAACGCGATCGTAAAGTGAAAAGGTGTCTTTGAAAAAGAAAGAAAAAAAAAAAAAAAAAAAAAAAGAAAAAGAATAGACTGAAAATGAAAAAATGAAAAGAAAATCTAATGGAACGGACATCGCGTTTTTCCTCATACTCTTCCCTTTTCTCCTCTTTTTTTCCCTCTCCGTTTAGTTTCGTCGGAGAGATCGATCGATCGATCTATCGATCGGGAATAATATAAAATATTCTTTTTTTTTTTTTCTTTTTGTTTCTTTGTACGAGAATATTTCGTATGATCGTAACTATTGTTCAAAAGGAACTCTCGCGTTTGGTACGAAGCTGTGCAGCTTCCGGGCTCGGTGTCATAGCCGGATTGTCGTAAGCATAATCCAACGTAGTATCCTCGCTCGGATGTCTCCTGGACAAGGGTGTGCTCGTAGTATTCGGCGTACCATTGCTGTTGGTCGTCGTGTTCTGAGACGAGGCAACTACGGTCGCGCTTATAGTCGGCATGCTCAGTTTCAAACCGTTTTGTTTGTTAACGTTGTTACCAACGCCTGTCTCAGCAGCGTCATCTTGAACCTTGTTATTGTTGGTCGCCTTCTGTAATACGGACAAAACAAAATAAATAAATCGTTCGAATTCGTAAGAAAAAGAGGACTGACTTTTTTCTTCTTTTTTTTTTTTTTATCGATCGATCGACCGTAGATCATTATCTTTCGTTTCTTTTCTTTTTAATTTTGTTTGTTCTCTCTCTCTCTCTCTCTTTCAATTCGATACGCACGAATATTTATTTTATTACTACCAACCTTGACCCATTTCTTCGAGAACACGTTGCGTATCGCGTTGCCGATCTTGTTGCAACGTACGAACGTCTTGATAAGAAGATAGAAGATCGTTATGATCGCCAAGCACGTTAACGTTAAAGTTACGCCGAGTAGTATGCGCAGCCTGTTGACTTCTCCTGAAATAATATTCGTACTATTACTTACGTTTGTTTGATTAATCGCGATCTAATCGTGTCAGTATTGGGCGATAATAAAGCGGCGAGTTATGTCGTAAAGAATGTTTCCTCTCGGTTTTACGGGTGAGAACGAAAACGAACGCGCTTATTTAGAATCTAAAGAAATCCGGAGAAGACGAGAGAGGAAGAGTATGTTCGTTTCGTAACGATCAAATCGACGAACCGTGGTGGGAGTGGTGGGAGAGAGGGAGGGAGGGTGTTACCGATTACGATTTCGCTCTTCGTTTCCTTCTTCGGTAGGTGGATTTTTTTTTCTTTTTTTTTTTTTTTTTATTTGCTCGGAACACCTTCAAACCCGACTTTCACGAATTTTAACACCAAGAGAGCGCGTCGAATGAGATTTACGGTGAAAGCGATTTTTACCGTAATTCGTTTCCCTACTCCTCCTCCTCCTCCTCCTCCTCCTCCTTCCTTCCTTCCTTCCTCCTCCTCCTACTTCTCCGTCTCCACAGTGCTAATTGGATAATTAATCTCTGCCAGGAAGAACGAAACGACGTTTGACTGTAAAACTCGTTTGCATACGTAAGATCTCGCGGTTGCCAGGAGAATGGAATTTTCGCGGCGATGCTTAATGTCGCGATATTAAAATTTGTTACGAGCTTTTACTAACGCGTTCGCGTTTAAGTAGGTAACAACATATCCGTGTGCGTGAATATGTTATCCGTGAATATCTAGATTACGATAACGAACGTATTTTCCGTTGTTACGTGCTAGCTTAGATATTCCCGTTCGAATATATTATTAATAGTTTTCTATACACGGGGCGTCCAAAATGTATAGGATCGAACTTGTATGTAATACTACGTAGATATACTACGAGAGGTAAAATGTATGAAAACAAAAAAAAATATATATATATATATATATATTTTCTTTTTCGGAAAATTCGTGCCGATGATATTTTAATAATAATAATGATTATTATTATTTAATTAATCGCCATTGATTTATTTAACAACGCTATTGTAACTATTCCACGTTACAATATTTCCCTTTGAAATCGGCCACGAACTTTCCGGTACTAACCCCGATATATATATCTTTTCAATTTCGATAAAATATTTTCGGACGTTTTTCTTCGTTCATTCGATCTCAGTAAAACTTAATATTAACGTTTAATACAATATCCGATACATTTTAAACATCCCGTATACGTACGTATACACATATATATATATATATATACATGTACGTATGTAAGAATACCAAAAAAACAGAAAAAAGAAATAACAATAATCGCGTTCGTGCCTATCAAGAGAACGAATCGAAAGAGTTCGGTAAATTCACGAACGAACGTAACGCGTTATAGCAATAAATCAAAATTATTCGTACGATAATGATCGCCGTGTATTCAAAGCTTCGAGAGTACATCGTCGTAGTTCGTACCGCGCGTAATTAACGTACTTAACGTGTTAAAAGTCATTGAGCCATGAGAGTCGAGGTGTATATGAGTCGTTCGGTGCGCGAGTAAAGAAAGTATCTGTTATAAAAGTCCGTTGAAATCTCCTTTCGGGCTCGGCCGAATCCCGGGGATTTGTCGTTTTATTCTTAACGGGAGAACGCGAGAGGATGAGTCAGCGCGACGAATTAGCATTCAGCGGACGTTACGGGCTTACCTCTGAGCTCCTCGTACTGGCTCAGCTCCTCACGGAGGGCGTACCGTTGATCGTAGACATATTCTGAAATGTAAAGGAGAACACGGTCAGTGTTAATACATACGTAGGCTTTTAAATATATCCGGGGGTTTAGCCAATTCGATTCGATATTGGATACGGATATATATAATTCGTTAGAATTATTTCTCGTAAATCGATTCAATTTCAAATCAATAAAGTAACAATTTTTTTACGAATTCTTTTCAATTCGAACCTCTCTCTCTCTCTCTCTCTCTCTCACTCTCGAGCTCGAGTTAGAGCTCGCAATTAATCCGTCTATAATGACTTTTATGTGTATATACATAATTCAACTTGGATTTCTTATCCGTCGAGTTAGAGTTCAATTTATTTATTCAAGCTACGATAAACGTAGGAACGATATATACAGGGTGTTTCAGTTAAACGAGGCCGCCTATGAACATACATAACATTATACTATTGTATATATATACACTATTTATATTATGTTTATACACTTATATATATATTTAAATCATTTAAAGCACCATAAAAAAAAACAAAGAAAATATTTAGGCGGCCTCCTTTAGCTGGAACACCCTGTATATATATATATGTGTGTGTGTGTGTGTATGTCTAGAAATAAATGACTTTTTTTTTATTACTCCGTAAATAGTATTACATCGAGGAGAGTCGATTAAAATTAACTCTCGCAATGAACACGAATTAAATACAATTCAACCTTTTTCATATCTTAATGGCATATCAATCGCTTTACTTTCATTTTCTTTCTTTCTTTTTTTTTTTTTTTAATCTCTGTTCGCATAAAACACTCATATAAGTTTCCAATAATTCGCGTATAATCGAAATAACACAGTCTACCCGTGAGTATATGTTTTATAACAGGCAATGAGATGGACGAAGGATATTCGACGTACGGACGGAGAAACGTATAATGTAATCGTGATTTACGAGATCGAACGATCGTTTTTGAAGTTAAGAAATGGAAGAATTACGATCGGTTACTATAATAAGAACGGTTGAGGTGGAGATCGAACATTCTTGCCTTGTCAGGTTCCCAAAAGGTACGGTAACGTTATGATCGATCGTCGAATACCACCATAGATATCCCGTATATATCCTCGATATAATGACACGGTGTAAAACGATTGTAAGTTGTAAGAAATCTTTTATTCGGCTTTCCTACCTGCAACGTCATCCATGGGATCGAGCACCATTAAACGTACGACGTAGAGAAGAGAAAGGATACAAAAATAAAGAAAAAGAAAGAAGAAACCAAAATCGAAGATCCACCATAATACGAGATCTCTTTAGCTTATAGATCACGTATATACGTATATGCGTATATATACATAACGTATAATACATAAATAGATATATATATATGTGTGTATATATGTATAACGTTGAGATAACCAAGTGAACGTAACAAACGTGATATGCGACCGGTTTTGCGAGGAAAAAAGGGAAGAAAAGAAAAGTAGGAAGAAAGGAATGAAATAAAAAGAAAATATAAAAGAAAAGAAAAAAAAAAAGGGAAACCGTTTTACCGTAAGACTCTAACCAGTTGGTTAGCACGATTTTCCACGACGTTGTTTTCTTTTCTTTTTTATTTTTTCTTCGATCACGACGAAAGACGACGGTCCGGTAACTTCCTGTTAAATGGGATAGAATAAAAATGGCGTGAATGGCCGTAGCGCAGGCGTATCGACGTATTCGTAGAATTCCCGACCTAGTAGTACGGACCTTAACTTGTTACTTAGCAACCTAGTTGTAAACAAAACTTTAACAGTGAAAGAGAGAGAGACGGTCGTTACCTTCTTCTTTGCGACTTAGATATATGGTAACGTACGTACATAACGTACATACATACATACACATACTTACATACATAAATACATACATACATACAGAATAAAGTATATACTCTCGGTTGATGGTAAAAGACATCGACCGAAGTATAAGTCTACCTGATACGTTTCGCGTGAGGAACGCGATCGTTTGTATAAAACGAATAGAAGAGGGCACGAGGGTGGAAGTAGAAAAGGTTCCTTGGGAAAACCCTTCAAACTCAACCATCCACCCATCCACCCTTCCACCCACTCATCAACCAACCACCGATTTTATACTCTTTCTAACTTGCTTGCTTGCTTTGCTTTCCTTGCTTGCTGGCTTGCTGGCTTGCTTGCTTGCTTGCTTGCTTGACAAGTTTTCATTATCAGCCTGGTTGGTACTCGGGAAGGAAAAGTTAGCAAAGCTAAGTTGGTAGCGTTTATACAAGGAGAATCGATTCGATAGGTAGTTCAAGATAACGCGTAATACTTACTATACACTATACTTACTTGCCAACTACTGATACTAATACTAATACTACTATTATCTACTACGTGACTCATTGGACCTAGCGATTATTCCGTTCGTTATATATATATATATATGTATGCATATCTACCTATAATACTTATCTCTTTCTTGTCGTACCTGACTTTACGAATGAGAAAGGGGAAAAAAAGAAAAATTATGAAAGAAGGGAAAAGTAAAAAGAAGTTAAGTGGGTCGACTTTGAAACAATCGTCAAATTCGAACGTCTATTAATTAGATTGAAATATGTAAAACCCTTTATAAAGGATCGGTGTCAAATGGTTTGTATGATCGGCCGAAATTTTAACACGAGGGTGAGTTTTTTGGATTTATTACAAAATTCAATTGCCCTGATCGAGAAACTCCTTTCATTTAGGCTGATACATTCGTTCGTTCATTTATTTATTCATTCTTTTGATTCATTTACTTTTCTTCCTCCTCATTCTTTTCTCTCTCTCTCTCTCTCTCTCTCTCTCTCTCTCTTTTTGTCAAATTGCTAAACTACGAGCCAAGGAATTTATTTCTTTCCTTTTTCTTTTTTTTTTTTTAATTTTTATTATTTTTAAATATCATCCGACCAAACGCGTTGGGCCCGTTCCTCTTTAACGATCGTCATGATTTTCATTAGTGATTTTTAATTCGTAAAGATTTTCATAAACGTTAATCTCTCTCTCTCTCTCGAACCAACCAATCGAAATTTGGCTCGCAAAAACGACGACGTTTTTTTTTTCGATACTACGTTTAAAATTACAATGTACATTTTCGCAAAGCTATCGTTCGTAAATTATTCATTGATCGTTATCCCAACCTCGTATATTTTTCTTTTTGTTGACGATCGAGGATGCAAAGAAAAAAGAAAAAAAAAAGAAGAAATTTTGCATCCCACAAGACACGCCAACGGGACGTACGCGCGGATAGAAAGACGTTAGATCGAGGGATGGGAGGGATGGGAGGGTGGGAGAGTAAAAAAAAAAAAGAATTCGTCGTTGTCGAGATAATGACAATCGATTAACTTAATTCATTCATTTGCATCCTTGAGTCTTGTGTTTGACTATATATCACGTCGAACTTTATACGCTACACCTGACGCGATATATTCCCATTCACCCCCTCGCCACACCCCGCCCCGTCTCTCACCCTTCTTCTACTCCTCTACCCTCGCGACAATTTCACGAAGATATCGAGTGTCCTTAAAAGATACGACGATTCTTTGGAGGTACGCGTTTATATACGAAAGGGTTCATTCGATGAGAGAGTCTCGATTCTTTTCTCTCTTTCTTTTCTTTTGCTTTTTTTTTTTTTTTTTTTTTTTAAGGAGTAAACGATCCTCGCGTTAGAAAAAGCTTAGCCTCTAGACTTTTGCCTCCGTGAACAAAAGGACGACGCCGTCAGAGAGAGAAAGGGAGAAAGAGAGAGAGAGTGAGAGAGAGAACAGGACCGTATTTATTCGACAAAGACGCATTAGGTACAAACTTTGATGGGGAAATATCAGATTCTCACTGTTTTTAGGGCTGAAATTTATACTGATATATATATATATATCACATTAAAATATTAGAATACTTTATACTGATAATTAATTTTAAATTAATTAAAATTTTATACTGATTATAAATTTAATATAATATAATATATATATATATATATATATATATATTATATTAAAATATTAAAATATTAAAATACTGATATATATATATCTACCGTATTACCGTATTACTTTTATATATATTAAAATATATATATAATATATATATATATATATACGGTATTATAATACCGTATTACTTTATATATATATTAAAAAAAAAAAGAAAAAGAACCAAAGAAAAAAAATAATGGCCTATTACGAATTCGATTAAGAGAGAAAATGAAGTTGTTGGTATAATTTCGAAGGTACCTCTTTCTCTCTCTCTCTCTCTCTCTCTCTCTCTCTCTCTCTCTCTCTATGATGATGATGATAAAGCGCATTTAATGTTTGGGTCCTTAGAAAGGATAAAATGCGGCCCTGGTCGACGGGCAGAGAAAAAGGAAGAAGACGTTCGAGGAACGGTAGAAGAAGGAGGAGGAGAAGGAGACGGAGGAGGAGGAGACGGTGGAGGAGGAGGAGCTTGGCGTTCTTTGGAGAGAGGTAACGAGAAGAGGGATACGTAAGCGGAGGCTTGGTAATACGAGATCTTGAAGAATAGGACAGGAAAGTGTGGTAGCTCTCTCTCTTTCTCTCTCTCTCACTTGGCCTCTCACGAAACTCAATACGTATAATTTTTATATTACACCGTCCAATCCCTCTTCTTCGAGGAAAGAGAAAACAGAGAGATAGAGAGAGACAGAGAGAGAGAAAGAGGATCGGTGATGGAGGATGAGAGATGTGTTGAACGATTTAATGATGGCTTTTATCAATGGCGACCGATCCGAAGCAAAATCGTCATTTTGTAGTGCAATCGAAAGGAAACGTGTGTTTTTATTCTTTTTCTTTGTTTTTGTTTTTTTTTTGTTTCCTTTGCCTAACGCGACCCCGTAGAAGAAAGGAAAAATATTAAAAATGAAAAAGAGAAAAGAAGGAGAAGAGGAAAGTATTCCAAGACTACGTTCATTTCTTTCTCTCTCTCTCTCTCTGTTCTTTTTTTTTTAAGTCACGCGTTACTCGACATATTATGAATATCTATTTATATATTTATCTATTTATCTATTTATCAGTTATACATTTATTTTTGGTCATGAAAGCTCAGGTTGTATTTTGTCGTATCAAAAGGTAAGATCTTTTTTTCTGTTCGAAAAAGAGGCCAACACAACGGTCTCATGGAAAAAAAAAAAAGAAGAATGGAACCAGACTCCAGACGAAGAGAGAGAGAGAGAGAGAGAGAGAGAGAGAGAGAGAGAGAGAGAGAGAATGATGCCAGAAGGAAGAAAAGAAGAAGGTAGAAACCGGTGAGTCATCAAGCGCGTTCGTTCGTGGGAAGCCGACGGGGACGGTCAGGTGCAAAGTCAACGGACGCGGTCCTCGTCGAGAGTACGGAGGCTCATCGAGCGCCTATATGCGTTCCGGTGAACGTTTGCGGAACGCAGCCTGGTAAAAAGTCATTCCGTGTCACGCTTCTGGACACGTAGCGAAAAAGAGAGAGAGAGAGAGAGAGAGAGTTCGATGTCCCGTATCTCGTTTCTTTCCTTTTGTATTTTTCCTTCCTTCCTTTCTTTTTTTATTTATTTCTTTTTTTTTTTTGTTGGTTTATTCGTTCCGTCATTTCGATTAGAACGCGTAAAATATTAGATATTAAATATAGATTCAAATCGATTCTTCCGACCTCTTCCTAACATTTACCATGTTTCATATATATATATATATATATTTAGTTTTTATTCGTGAGTAACATGTAAAAAAGAAATTAAATTTTAAATACCTATGCCAATCGAACAATGTCAAATCGGTTCCGTTCTGGGCGTTGTTAAGTTTTGAATATTTAAATGTTATTCGACGATAACGCGACGCTTTCATCTTTATTACCATAGGTATGGGGACTGAATGGTATTATACGACGAATGGATAGGATCGATAACGACGACAGTTCTGTTATTTCACGCTTTGCATTTCACCTGTTAACTCAAGCGACGCTAAGAAACTTGATCGATTGTACAAGGGTGGGAGGGGTGGGAACACGTTTAATTAACGGCCAATTGAAACCGAGCGAAACAATTTCTCTCTTGGAGAAAAATCGATCGAGTCTCGGATATTTGAGAGCGTTCGCAAAATTATTCGTAAAGAATTTTCTACGAAGGGAATTGGGTGGAAAAAAAAAAGAGGAACGAACGAAAAGAAATTAATACGTATAGTAATTTTTTTAATTTTTCTTCTTTCTTTCTTTCTTTCTTTCTTTTTTTTTTTCTTTTTTTAAATTCATCCGGAACGTAAGAGACGCGAGACTTTCTCGTAGAAAAATTAATTACCTCGCGAAGTTTTCGAAACTTTTCGACGACGTGCGCGCGCGCGTGTGTGTCTTTTTTTATACGGATCTTTATAAAAAATATATATATATATTATTAAAAAAAAAATATATATATATTTTTATCGAGATAACGATTAAAACAATTGGTCGAATTACATTATTTATAAACAATGCGAACGAGAAGGGAAAAGGAGTTTCTTCGTGCTTGCTTAAAAATGCCACCTGATCAAACACATCCAAAGCGATCTCTTTACATGCTTAAAACCTCTTATTTTCTCACTTCACACACACACACACACACACACACACACACACACACACTCGCACGTTAATCAATGACGTATAACTCGAAGAAGAAGAAGAAGAAGAAGAAGAAGAAAATTAAAAAATAAAAAAAAAAAAAAAAAAACGAAGACGAGCTTGGAGAGATATAATTGAAAAACAAAAAAGTACAAAGAAATAATTCGTAATAATGTTGAATATCAAATTGGTAATTATCCGTTCGTTGTTTCTTTCTAATGTAATTATTTCTATCGATAGAAATGATGTACGTATAAAGGTAAACGCGACGATCGGTAGTTAAAATAAATCGAGAATAAACGTATTCGTTGTGTTGTTATATTGAAACCATGCATGTACATACCGCTGATGATGTATAAACGTGACGATCAGTTAATTACGAAAATAAACGCATTTGTTTATTCGTATCTACGATTACGCGTAGGCGGTATGTTTTTTTTTTTTCTTTTCTCTCTCTCTCTTTTTCTCTTTTTATCGAGTTATCGAGTGAACGCGCAAGTGTTATAACGTGAGCTGTACGCAATCGTACGTAACGTTCGACGTTCAAAACTGGTTTTTTCATTCATAAAACGATACCGCCAAGGAGGAAATTGTTTTTAGTCCGTCGTATTTTCTAAGAAATATTTGCCGGCCCGGTGTCGTAACAAAACAGTCTTACGTACGAAACGAGAATAACTTGCTACCATCTCTACGTGCGTATACTCGAATAGGAATATTTAAAGTGATCTAACGTAACATCTTCTTCTTCTTCTTCTTCTACTTCTTCTACTTCCACTTCTAAGAAACGTTTTCGCACGTTAGACGAGGAGAACGTAGATAATATACACGCGCGCGCATACACACACACACACACACACATATACGTATATATGCATGCGCATAATCAATGGTTATCATTGAAAACGAAACATTAGAAGTTCGTATTGATCGATTACGATCGATCGACGATGCAGTATCTATGAACTCCTTCAAAAAAATAATAAAAGCAAAAATCTTTATTCGTTGATTCCAAAGATTTTGAATTCCTTTACGAGTTTACGATAAATATTTTTCGAATGTTTACAACGATGTGATTAATCATCACATCGCGTACGAGGGAGCAACGGGAACTTCGTCGAGTAGGTTTCCATGACAAAAGAGAAGAAAAGAAAAGGAAAAAAAGAAAAAAAACGAGTTTTCATCCGTCGCAGTTTACCATGAAACTCGTACGAACGTGACTCAAATTTGTTTTGGGTCTTGCATATACCGAAACGAGTCCTTTGAGTCGGTATTCCTTTGGAAATGAGGAAGGGAAGGGAAGGGAGAAAATAAAAGGAAGAGAAAAAAAAAGAAAAAGAAGGGAAAAAGACCTGTACCTTTGAACGAGAACCTATATAACGTCAAGTTGAAAGTCTCTCTCCCTTCTCTACTCCTTAGCAGGTCCCTAAGGGTAATATTTATCCGAGCGGAGGAGCGAGAGAGAGAGAGAGAGAGAGAGAGAGAGAGAGAGAGAGAGTGAAAACCGGTCTAGTTGCTCGAACTAGAGATGGTCCCTTTTTTTGTAGGAGGGACCACCTATTTCGTACGGTTTACGTCCGAACGAAACTTCTCCAGGAACGTCCATCGTTTCACCTTTTATATCTAACCATCTTAGAAATAGATAGAGACGGGGAATAAATAGAATGAGAGAGAGAGAGAGAGAGAGAAGAAGGAGAGGAAGACGAAAAGAAATGAAAGATGTAGAAAAGAAACGTGGGAGACGAATGAGAAACTGTTGTTTCTTCTCTTTTTTTTCTGTACAGAATAAAACGTAATAAACCGTCACGTTCTAACGGTTCGAATGCAGGCAATGCATAGATATATATCTATATACATATATATATATAGAGAGAGAGAGAGAGAGAAGTGAACAGAATAGATTAAGTATTAGATATTTAACGATCAAAGCTAACAGGCGTATCAATCTTACCTTGACAATCCTTCAAACAGTCCTCGGGTTGATGATTGTGATCGTCAGGATTGCAAATAGTTGAGCAGGGCTTGCATTGGGTATCGAATCGGCTGCAATATTCCGTGCTGGTGCAAAATTTCTGTCCGCATTTGTTACCGCGTAAAGTCATACCCGTAACGATCGTACCCGTGACGCAGAGTACGATCGTCATCGTTTTAATTAAGGGAGACATCTTCATCTTCTTCTTCTTCTTCTTCTTATATATATATATATATATATATATATATATAATTTTTTTTTCTTCTCTCTCGTTTTCACGGACGCTTGAAGAAGAAGAAGAAGAGTTTAATGGACGGCAACGACGACGACGACGACGACGATTGGTTTACTCTCGCGAATAAATAAAAAAATCACGGTGGCCTCGTTAATATCTTCTTCGAATGTCCACGTGGATCGAACAATCCTTTTCTATATCTGATATCACTGTCGATCCCAGTAATGACGTAGAAATTGCTCGACATCGTCGTCTCATCGGTCTCGTTTCATAAACACGAACGACATCCTCGAGATCGGGAGTTTTCATATTTTAACGGTACAAAGCGATTTGAGAATCACTCCGACGGAGAGGAGGCAGGCAACCCATCGCGTCCATCGGACGTGACCGACTGATGCGATCCTGGAAATGATAAAATATAATATTATTATGCTATCGGATCTATAGTTCGTACGATCGAACGTAATCGAACGTAACGTTAATTTAACGTACGAACGAATTCCGACGGGCCTGTTCTAAATTTCGTTTCTTTTCTTTTTTTCTTTTTTCTTTTTTCTTTTCAACTTCGACTCAATTCGCGTTAAAGTCGACTCGATTCGTATGATCTCGAACTTAAAATTTATCCGTGATATTCGTCCGATACGATCGATTCTTAATCAAAAAAAAAAAAAAAAAAAATATAATTATTATGGAGGACGATCGTTGGATCCGAGTTTTAGATCCAAGGTATTACTTTCTTGTTTCCTCTTATTATTCTTATTCTTCGCTATTTTCAGTATCGATTTTTT
This sequence comes from Dolichovespula sylvestris, assembly GCA_918808275.2. Classification (NCBI taxonomy): domain Eukaryota; kingdom Metazoa; phylum Arthropoda; class Insecta; order Hymenoptera; family Vespidae; genus Dolichovespula; species Dolichovespula sylvestris. The sequence continues at coordinate 2,462,523 of OU964985.1, read as the reverse complement.
TTCCCCTCCATTTCAATTTCGTCCAATCGCGCGGTTCGATCATCGATATTATAAATCCATCGGGATGACGAGCGCGATATTGTTGGGCCGTGAGATTTTAAATATGCGAAGAGGAAAAAACCAAAGGAAACGAGTAGAAAGAAAAAGAAAAATACAAATAAAAGAAAAGGAAGAAGAGGGGAAAAAAGGAGAGGGCGAAAAGAACAAAAATGGGAAAATAAACGCGAACGTCCATCCATCCTTGTCGCATTCTTACGTTCCGATCGCGATATGAGAAACGATTAATGTTGGATAGTTAGATGGACACGCACATATTCCATATATTATATCAACATTGCGAATAACAAACGGCGAATGTGTTTGCTCATAGTTGAGTATGACTCAAGCGGCACACGTTTGAACAATCACGTAAAAAAAAAAAAAACACACAAAAAACGTAACCTTATCTATTTTGTTCCTCTTCTCTACTTTTCATTTACCTCGAAAAATTCGGTTCTATGAGAAATTAACAAAACAAAAAAGAAAAAATTAAAGAAAATGAAAAAAAATATATATAAATAAAAATATATATATATATATAAGACGATAAGGTAATCGTTCTTTTTCTTTTCTTTGCTGTATTATTTTTTTCCTGGTTGTTTGTTTATTTATTTCTTCGATCTCGTTTGTGAATCGTCAAGGACAAAGGTCGAATGGGAAAAAAGAGAGATAAAAAAAGAAAAAGGAAAGAAAATTCGTCGAGAGTTTTCTAATACCTCATCGAACTACGAAATTATTGTTTCTTGCATTTTATTCCTAAATGTTTTAAAGGTACGTACATACATACGGTATATAAACTACAGGACTATGTGTAATCGATTATTTCGCGCTATGGTAAGGTATGTATGTACTTACTACGTTTCGAAAGCTTCGACCAGTACATACATACATACATACATACATACATACATACATACATACATACATACATACATACATTACATACATTACATACAATACGTATATACTTGTTCGTTCTACCTAACATAACGCTAGTTCTCGAACGGTATATTACCAATACCAAACCGAGTGCAGTTATGGTTTGTCGTTACGTGCATATTTACGTATATCTATATAGAAAGAAGAAGAAGAACAAAAAAAATATATATATAAATATATATATATGCATATACACAAAGACATTTTAAGACAAAAACGTCGTAAATTCGTCAGAGCGAAGGACGAAAACGCGAGCGAATTGAACGGAAGCCTAGAGGGGAGGAGGGAGGTGTAGTCTCGGGATCTCCGTGCGATCGGCATGAACGATTATGCGAGCGTGCAGGTTTGCTCGCTCGATTGCGCAACAATTCGTAAATTCGCGGTGCGAGAACGATAAGAACGTTTCTCTACGTTCGCGTACATAATTTTCTCTTTTTCTTCTTCTATCAGGGATTTTCTTGTTTATTTTATTTTTTTCTCTTTCTTCCTTCCTTCCTTTCTTCCTTTCTTCTCTATTCGCTTCTTTTCCGCTTTTCCGAACGTTTTTTCCAATCGTTTGTTCATTCTTTTCTGTTTCTTTTTTTGTTTTTTTCGAAATCACGATCGATCGCGCACGCGTACAGAGAAAGAAGGAGAGAGAGAGAGAGAGAGAGAGAGAGAGAGAATTTAACGAGACATTCGAGAAAAATTAAATTGCGACGTCGATCCGATCGATCGATTATTTCGCTCTTTTCTCTCTCTCTCTTTCTCTCTCTCGTATTTTTTTGTCTCTTCTTACCCTCGAGATTTTCCTTCTGCTTAATTTTTTTTTTCTTATTTTCCTCCCGCTTTGTCTACTTTTTCTTTTTTTCTTTTCCTTTTTTTTATCCTGAACGCAGGAGGAAATATCTCGCGGTATCTCGCGATACGACGATAACATTGTTTCCATTTTACGCTCGCGTGTGTGTATAAAAAAGAAAGAAAAGGAAAATAGTACGATGGGAATGTCGGTTGGGTTGCGCGTTAACGAAAATAAAGGCTCGTGGGAAGAAAAAAGAAGGAATGGAATGAGAGAGAGAGAGAGAAAGAGAGAGAGAGAGAGAGAGAGAGAGAGAGAATGTCCAATTACGTGACGAGCGAAACTAAACGATTATTCCGTACTTAAACGTGTTCGAAACGCGATTGATAACGAGCTACGCGTTTTCGTTATCTATCGGTCCTTCTTTTTTCGTACGTTCGACGGGACAAAAGCGCAGAAACGCGTGCGGCAAACTCGCCGCAGGCGTCAACAACGACGACGACGACGATGACGATGACGCTCGTGGAATATCGAAAATTGATCGTCCGTTTCTATAAAACCGACTCTCCTTCTTACCTGTTATATCCTTCCTACCGTATAATATTCACTTAGGGACAAAGTTCATTTTTGAAACACTAATTCTATCTCTGTCTCTATCTCTATCTCTCTCAATCTCGTTTCTCCCTTTCTACCGAACCTACGTCGAAGGGATTTTAAGATATATATATCTAAGGAATTGTTTCTGTATCGATTTTTTCCAACGACGATCGAATAAAAAAAAGAAAGAAAAGAAAAAGAAACGTCTCTGAAATTTATTCGCGTATATATCGTTCGTATCGATATTAACTGCCACATTATTTGCAAATGAAAATGTTGTTATAATAATAATAATAATAATAATAATTATTATTATTATTATTATTATTATTTTATTACAGCTCGTTTTCAATATCCCATTTAATTCGGCAAATTTACGAGACAACGGAACAAATCGATCGTAATTTCCAATTAAAAGATTAACGATAAAATCTCTCGTTAATCATTGTTTTTTTTTTTTTTCTTTTTTTATTGGGTACTATTTAGTTAGCTTGCTCGCATTGTGTTACGCGCATTGGTTTTCATTGTGTAGAGTTTACTTGTAGAGAGAGACGGAGAGAGAAAGAGAGAGAGAGAGAGAGAGAGAGAGAGAGGGAGTAAAGACTCGGAACGTGTGTACCTGGCACCAAGATCGAACGAACGGTGTGCAACGTGCACGTTTACACGATCGTACAACGTGAAACTTAAAGTGTATATATGTGTGTGTATATATATATATGTATGTATATATGTATATATATATATATACCTAGGGAAATCTATAGTTATCGTTAGGCGCTCGACTCTCTAATGACCGGAAACCGAGTATGCGCGTTCGTGCACGCGAGTATCGTTCGGCCACTCGTTCCTCTCTGTACTCGTCTATGTATCTTTTTTCTATCTTTGTTAAACGTGGATGAATATATACATATATATATATACACACACATATCGCACGTGTGCACGTGCAAGTGCACACAAACAACGAAACGCAAACGTTAGAGAAAAATATGTCCAAGAAACGACCGCGATCTTTCTGAATTCGCTGGTATATTTTCACTGTAACTTTACCTCGTTCGTTAATTTTTTCATCTTCCTTTTTTTCTTCTTCTTCTTCTCTTTCTTCTCTTTCTTCTCTTACGCGGTATTATTCGACGCTCGCGTTGAACGAAACGAACGAGAAAGTAAATTACGAAAAAAACTCAAAGGAAAAATCGAATCGACTCGAGTCGAGTGGAGTCGAGTCGAATCGTTTGTACGAAATAAAATACGGAGAGTAAGGTCGGATTTATCCTATTTTTCTTTTTCTTTTTTTTTTTTTTTTTTATTAAATTAAATTGAATTTAAATTATATTTGTCGGATAGATAATCGCACTCGTTTACGAACGGTACGTAGTCTTCGACGGATAGGTTCGTATTTTTCTCGATTTTTTTTTCTTTTCTTTTTTTCTTTTTTATCCCATCGTTTACTCAATCGTCGAAATCGTAAAGATAGATTTTCAAACGCGACGTTTTCGTTCACGTACTCGATATCGAAGTGGTACGAGATTTTGGGTTTTCAGAGATTCGTCGAGATTTTAAGTTTTCAAAGATTCGTCGAGATTTTGCTTTTTGGATTCGAGATGAGTATTAGTCGCCCTAACGGGGGAGCCCGTCCTTTTCGATATCGAAAGGAGATCGGTTGAAAGTCATAAGGCGTAGGTAGCTTGCGAGAGCAGTGAAACGACAGGAATGCCGTCCAACTGGTTTCGAAGGTTTTGTGAGCTTGAAAGAGAAGATGAAGAAGACGAAGAAGAAGAAGTAGAGGTACAAGAAGAAGAAGAAGTAGAAAAGAGAAATGGCGGCTATGTACTTTAACGTAGTACTTTGACCTATGTACTTACGTATATATATATATACGTTACATGTGTAATATATACATATAAGTATTGTACAGAACATATATCTCTTAGAGCGACACGCGTTCGTAATTTATGATACATAACATGGCCTACAAATGTTATTCTTTTCATCATTATGTTCACGTTCCACGATCGTTTTGCATGATAAAGACGATATATTTTTCTTTTATCGGACCATTTCCATGATCCAATACGACGATCGTCGACGTCGTTGTTGTATCTTCAATGACGATCATTTTTTAATTATTATTATTATTATTATTTTTATTTTTTTTTTTTATTTTTCGTCGACGATTCGAACACTCGTTCACGAAGAGAACGATTAATTTCGATTAATAACG
>OU964985.1:2437949-2445449 GCA_918808275.2 Dolichovespula sylvestris | reverse complement strand
ATATATATATATATGTATATGTGTATGTATGTACGCATCTGTACTCTCTATCTGTCTGTCTGTCTATGTGTCCCGTGTGTTTATTTATGCATTTACGTATTTCCATGTAAAAGTGTCCGATATTATTAACACAGTACTCGTGTACAAGCACAGTATATAACGTATCCTTTTCTAAACACTTTTCATACTTCTCTCGCCTCATTGAAACGTTCAGAGATATTGTTGTAGCCGCCATTATTATTATGTACTACCGCTTTATTTAATCTCTTTCGACCGATGTCGGTTATGTTGTCTTCTTTATTCTTTTTTTTTTTTTTTTTTTTTTTTTTTTTTTTTTTTTTTCATGTAAAACATCCCCAAGACACGTAAATACGACACAACAAACGAACTATGGGGGAATGGATGATCGTCCCCTCCCCCCGCCCACACCCTCTCGCCCGGTATTCTTTTTTTCTTCCTCGCGCGAACGAAAGAAAAGAAAAGAAAAGAAAAAGGCGGATAGGAAGCCTCGTCGAAATAAAAAAAATATCGCAATTTAATATATCTCACCAGTGTGAAATAATTTTTCGCAGGCTAATCGACGAACGGGATCCGTTCGATGGAGAGAGAAAAAAAAAAGAATAAATAAATAAATAAAACGACAGTTAATGCTGGTGGTATCGGATCGCGTGTGTACGATGCGCGTGTTCTGTGTCGTGTTAGTATTTATGTTAATGTATTGTACGCGCAGGTACGTGTAAAGAAAAAAACGTGGCTCTCGTGTATGAAAACGTTTAACGACGAAAGAAAAGAAAAGAAATCGCAAATATTTATATATATATATATTATAGATCGTAGAAAACGTTAAAAATTCTCGTTGGAAATTCAAGCGAAAACGGTATATCGATCGTCGTTCTACGTTATTGTAGAAATACGAATTGAATATTCATATACAATGATGCTTCTTCTTTCTTCTGATGCTTCATCTTCGTCTTCGTCTTCGTCTTCGTCTTTATATCTTCGATTAACAGTAAATGCTACTACCCCTTCGATCGAGAAGAATATACGACGGATTTGATTTGTTTTCTTCTCTCTTCTTTATCCCCTCTCTTTCTCCCTTCTTTCTTCTATGAAACAACTCATTGGTCGGAAACGAAGAGAAATCGTGGACCAAACAAAAGAAATAAAAATAAAAAATAAAAAGAAAATAGAGACGACAAAACGACGACAATTAAAAAAGAAAAAAAAACAAAGTAAATGACGGAAAACGAACGAGAATCTTGTTCGTCTTCCGTACGAACGTATTATATATATATATATATATATATATATACATACATACATACATATATATGTACATATATATATATTTTTTTTGTCTCTCTCCATCTTCGTCTTGTTTAAAAAGACGAAACATATATATATATATATATATATATATATATATATATATATATATTCGACGATAATTTCTCATTATTTTGATCCTTCTTAATCGACGTAGGGTCGCGAAAGATCGATATAATAACATCGAGTTATCACGTCCGTTAAACGCACGGCTAAAATTTGCTATCCCGAAGGACGACGACGACGACGAAGACTACGACGACGCGATAATCAACATCATCATCATCATTATCATCATCATCATCATCAGCAGCAGCAGCAGCAGCAGGAGCAGCAGCAAACGGCATTAGCAACGGCAAACTCGATTGAGAAAGTTAGTGTATAGAGCCTCTTTTTAAAAATGCCTCTTGTTCTTCATCTTCATCTTCATCCTCATCTTCATCCTCATCATCTTCTTTAATGAAAGAGAGGGCGTCGAAAGGACGCAGCATCGTCTCTGGGTGAGAGCGAAAGAAAAATCGAAATAAAAATAAAAAAAGAAAAAAAAAAAACAAGAAAACCGCTCCCCCCTCCCCAAAAAAAAAACACAACCGGGCGAGGCGTTTAAGATTATTCTTCAAAGTGTTTAACTTTGTTGGGGCGAGGAGTGGGGGTCGGGGGCGGGAGGTGGTAATAATAGAAACTACAAGTCCCACTTGTAGCTGCAAAGGCAGAGATTCCAGCAACCCGATCTTGGAGCCGAACGTTGTTGTTGTTGTTGTTGTTGTTGTTGTTGTCGTAGGTTACCGTTCAATTTATAAACGTTCTCGTCGTTAACGTTGTTGTAACGTTGACGTCGTTCATTCCGATGATGATTCTTCTCAACGACGACGACGTCGCCGTCGACGGTAATGACATTCTTGCTGGGGCCATTTTGTATGGTCGTAGCGGTCGTAGTCGTAGCCGTAGTCGTCGTTGTTATAGTCGTCGTACGCCTTGACTCCCGCGATGGTAGTAGCAGTACGTTAACATCGATACCGTCGTCGTTGTTATTGTTTCTAACGTCGTTGTTGTTGTTAACGAGTATTAGATTAACGTCGTCGTTAACAACGTTAGTTTTAATCGCATCGTCGTCGACGTTCGAACGACGTACCACCGTCGAAACAACGTTTCTATTGTACGACGAATGACGACGTTCGACGTCGTTAACGGCGGCGGAGGTGGCGGGGGCACCATCATCACCACCATTACCACCATCACCACCACCACCACCACCACAGGGTCGCTGGTTCTCCTATACTCAAATGCCCGAGGACGGAACCGTCTTGCTGGTGAATCTTTGATTAGCCTCGGGTGGCGACGGCGAGGCACCGCCGTCCTCGGGCCTTGGAATAGGCGCCGGTACGCCATTTTGTACGTAATGGGTCAAACGCGTAGGCAACGAGCCTGCGTTCAATTGATAGAACTCGATCAGCTGTAGGAGATCGTAAAACTTCGTCGCCCCCTTGTCGAGTGTATAGAGCCAACAGTTGCGTCTCTCGTCGAACACCTGAAAGAAATATTTATACGATCGATCCGTTATTTCTCGATTTTTGGATTTTATATATATATATTTCTTTTTTTTTTGTTTTCATTCTCTCTTCCCTTCTTTCCTTCTTTAACGTTTACGCGTATGCGTGCGTGTTTCGCGTGTTCGTGATTTGTTTCTCTCGTCTTTTTATTTTTTTATTTTTTACTTCCTTCCCCCTTTTCCCTCGAACTTTTTGTACCGTTCGGTTCAAAAAAAAAAAAAAAGGAAGAAGTATAAGAAGAAGAAGAAGAAGAAAAAGAAGGAGAATTAAACAAATACAATTTTTGTTCTTACCGGTTGTATCTGAGCGTGAAAGACCTTGTCGCTGTACTTGTAAGTCAAAACGTAGGCCCCCGGATTGCTTTTGCTCTCTCTAACCAGGAAGACACTGAAAACGAAAAGAAGACAGTTGATTGGCAGACCAACGAAAATACCAGCCGAGACGGTTCTCCTACGGTTTCAAGGGGAAATCATCTCTCTCTCTCTCTCTCTCTCTCTCTCTCTCTCTCTCTCTTTTCTTTCTTCTCTTCTCTTATATTCTCTCCCGAAGCGAATCGTGGTATATAAATTAGTGTGGTCGTAAAAAAGAGAATGCTGCGAGGGGTGGCAAAGAGAACAGAGAAGAAGGAGCAACGGGGATAGAGCGATAGAAAGAGAGAGAGAGAGAGAGAGAGAGAGAGAGAGAGACTCGTAAAGCGATTACAGGGCGACCACGAGATCGTAAAACTCGAGACATAGTCTTTGGACTCACTCACTCTTTCTCTCTCTCACCTCCTCTCGGATCGTTTCCTCTTTCTTCTTACTTCACCTTTTCCTCTTCGTTATACCCCGTTCACGATTTCACGATAGAGAGTCTCTCTCTATCTCTCTCTCTCTTTCCTTCTCAAACGTACGAAATACCAAGAGAAAGACCAAGAGGAAAATAAGAAATAGTGAGTTGGGATAGAATAAAATAGAGAAGGAAAGAGAAGGAAAGTGGAGAGAGAGAGAGAGAGAGAGAGAGAGATAAGAGGGGCAATAGTAATGCGAATATAGGAAATACCACCGCGATCGTAGAATTCTCTCTATCGAGATATACCATCTATGTAACCGACTACGTGTGTACATACGTCTCTTCTGACTCTTTTCTTCTTCTTTTTTTTTTTTGTAACAGAAAAAAAAGAAAGAAAAAAGGAAACGAATTCCGGAAATGTTCCATTCCTATTCGTTCGTATTTGTCTCGAGATATATTACCTTCTCTCTTTCTTTATCTTTCTATTTCTCTCTCTCTCTCTCTATATATATACATATATATATATATATCTTTGTCACTCTTTTTCTATACGTTTCTCTCTATATACGATATCTCTCTCTCTCTCTCTCTCTCTCTCTCTCTCTCTCTCTCTCTTTCCTTTTTATGATTTGATTCGTTCGATCGCGTCAAAAATTCATCTTATCGATGAAATAAATCAAACTTTTTAGTACGTCTTCAATTTGGGTCAAATTATAAAAGGGAGAGAGAGAGAGATAGATAGAGAGAGATGTACGGAAAATTTTTTTTTTTTTTTTTTTTAAAGAAACGATCTCGAGTTGGACCGGTTAAAAATATATGTAAGAGGAAGTAAAGAAAAGAAAAAAAGGAAGAAATAGAAGGATAAAGAGAGAGAGAGAGAGAGAGAGAGAGAGAGAGAGAGAGAGAGAGACGGTGATATAAGAGGCAACACTTCCACGCGAATTCTCTCTAATCTCCCCTTTTTCAGTGCCTTCAATATGTCTCTCTCTCTCTCTTTCTCTCTAGTGTCTTGCTTCGTTCCAAGAAGACGCGAGATTATGCAAATTTATGCGAGGCTTCGTGCGGAGACGGGCAACCGAGAGGAGAGAGAAAGAGAGAGAGAGAACTACGTGATCGTTGTGCGCTCGATTACGTTAGCTAAGTGGAAGAGAAAGAAAGAGAGACGGATAGATAGATAGATAGAGAGAGAGAGAGAGAGAGAGAGAGAGAAAAGGTAAAAGTTACAGAGAGTGTCGTTAATTAAACATCTATCCGTGATTCTTGGCGCTGCTTTGGGTTCTCTTCTATATAGAAATCAAGGGCGAGGAAATAAAAGATTAAAAGAATAAAATGTAAAGGGAAAATGAATTCATTCATGGCGTAAGAGAGTGTTTGAAAATAAAAAGAAAAATAAAATTAAATAAAATAAAATCCTCGAAGACTACCCCTAACTTTAAGTGGCGCTTCTTTTCCCTCTCCATCTATCCTATATCTTCTCTCTGCATTTTCTCTTCGCCATTTCTTTTTACTTTACGCTTTTTATTTATTCCTTTCGTTTATTATTTTTATTCATATTTTTTTCTTTTTTTTTTTTTTTAGGAGGAAAAAACCGTCCCCGCCCCATCGACGCCGTTTTCTTTCAATGCAACAACAACAATAATAATAATAATAAAAGTTATAGTATAGTAATAATAATAATAATAATAATAATAATAATAATAATAATAATAATAATAAAAAGTGAAGAGAAGGAAAGCAATCTCTCGAGACGATGACGAACACGCGTTAAAGATTGCACTAAACGGTGTAACACGTTTGCGTTTAACGATTTTTCAAACCTATCTTTTTCCTTTCCTTTTTTCTTTTCTTTTCTTTTTCCTTTTTTTCCCTCTTTTTTCTTCGCGACGTGACGTACGCCCGACGATAAGAAATATTAATTCATATCGCGGCTTAGTCCAACGTGATTCATTCTTCCTTTTCGTTTTTTCTCTCTCTCTCTCTCTCTCTCTCTCTCTCTCTCTCCTGCTTCTTCTTCTTCTTCTTTTTCCTCTTCCTTTTCCTTCTTCTTTTTCTATTTTTTTTTCTACTTTTTCTTTTTCTTTCGATCATCGAAAGATTCGATCAACTTGATTATTAGTTCTCGTACCACTTTCTTATTATTATTATTATTATTATTAACACTTTTTCTATTCGGAACATTCCCTTCTTTCCTTTTTTTATTATTTTCTATTTATTTCCTTTCCTTTTCAAGAGATACCTTATGTAACATTACAAAGATTAGACGTATAACTTTCTAATAATAATAAGAATAAAAGGTGTCCCCCGCCGTATCAGATGTACTCGTTACAATCTACGACAATGAATTTTTTCCTTCTCTACTTTTTCATCGACGTAAATAATATTAAAACGAATATAATAATTACATCAATATTCGCAAAGATCGATCGATCCTTCTTACGTTTAACGTTACCGAATAATTCTATTTAACATTAAATTAATGATTGTATAGAATATGAAAAAAAAAAAAAAAATTAAAGAAAATAAAAAAAAGAATTTCTTCAGAGAGCATCCTCTCGGTATGCCGTACTTTTAGTGTACGTTTAACGATTATTTGCCAAAGTGTTAAAAATGCAAATATAAAAAAAAAAAAAAAACAGAAAAGAAAAGAAACCGGAAAAGAAAAAAAAAAAGAAAAGAAAGAAAGATAAGAGGATTGGTATGAGGATGGAGATTAATAATGGTAAGACACATTATAATTTTGAATATTTAAAAAACATATATATATATAATTTAAACCGTGCACACACACATCTACACACAAACACACGTATTTACGTATGTATGTACGTACGTATTTATGCACGTTTATCCCCTTTTTTTATATTTTATACGAAATCAAAAATGAACGACGATGGAATAGCGAGAAGGTATATTTCGAGAGAGAGAGAGAGAGAGAGAGAGAAAAAAGGAAAGAAAAGAAAAGAAAAGGAAGAAAAAAGAGAGAAAGATTTCGTCGATGAAAGGGGCAATCGGAAAAATGATTTCTTACCCGTCGACCGAGCCGTGATCCCTGATAATGGCAGCGGCGATCTCCCTCTTGAGGCCACCGTGAAACCAAGGTTGGAGAACGTGTATACCACCATCCAGACCATGGAGCCTGACCATAGCACAGCCCGATGGCGTACGCGAGAATGGCCTCCATCTTCGTCGCCAGATTATACCTTCGCTCTCGGCTATGTCTTTTGCTTCCTTTGGATCTTCTACTATCCTTCCGACGCTACCGGTAAAGTCCATCGCAACGCGGGATCTTACCGATTCCTAAATTGGCAGCAAGAAAATAAAGAACGTCAACTCGATCACTTTTTTTCCTTTTCTTTTCTTTTCTTTTTTTTTTTTTTAATACATAAGTACATGTAATTTGAAAAGATAAATAGCGAGAGAGAGAGGGGGGAAATTGCATCTTTATATAGAATATATAATACATATTTTTTTTTGTTAAATATATAATTCAGATATAATTTATTTTTAAACTTTTTGAAATGTAGGTGTAGATATGTACTTGTATATTAAATATTTTTAATATATATATAAGTAGGTTGGAAAGGTAGCGATAATTGAATCTTATATATATATATGTATGCATTATTTTTTTTCTCTTAAACGTATAATTTAGATATAATTTATTTTCAATTTTATTATAATTGTTATTTCCCATATATGTATATATATATATATATATATATATATATATATATATATATAAATTTTTTTTTTATATCTGTATATTCCTGATACAGCACGAAGGAAAAACTAACTCAATTATTATTTTTTATTTAATATCCTTCTCATTTCTTTTCCTTCTTTTTTTTCTTTT
>OU964985.1:2412949-2435449 GCA_918808275.2 Dolichovespula sylvestris | reverse complement strand
TCTTAAAAAAAAAAAAAAAAAAAAAAAAAGAAAGAGATAAAAAGAAAGAAGATTAAAAATGAAAAAAGAATAAAAACAAAGAAGTAGAAAAAAAAAGAAATATATGGAAACAATTATACACGAGGAGGAAGATCGTACGTAAACAAAAAAATAAATAAATAAAAGGGGTATTAACGATCGTAGAATTTTTTCTTCTCTTTTTTTTTCCCTTCTTCTTCTTCTTCTTCTTCTTCTTCTTCTTCTTCTTTCGTAGATCGAAAGGTGAGAAAAAAAGGAAGAGGTGGTAATTAGAAACATTTAGCTGGATATCTCCTCTCTCTCTCTCTCTCTCTCTCTCTCTCTCTATTTAAAGAGACGTTCACTTGAATAAAAGGCGTATGCACCTATCTATGTATTTCACAAGGAATAGGTGTCCCGACCTCGCCTTCCTATCGCAACGCAACATAGAAACAGACAACAGTTCTAACACCGGGCGTTCGTTCTTTCTCAGCGGATTCTCTCTCTCTCTCTCTCTCTCTCTCTCTCTCTTTCTCTCTTTTCTATCTATCTATCTCTCTCTTTTTTCGCACAATCTCTCCTCGAAGCCGACCAGACAGAAGGAAAATCGTAATCAATCTCTCTCTCTCTCTCTCTCTCGGTTTCTACTTCACGGCACGTTATACGACGCGTACCCACGCACTTTGGGCGCGGCTCGAATGCTCTATTGAGAAAGAGTAAGATGAAAAAAGAGAGAAAGAGAGAGACAGAGATAGAGAGAAAAAGAAAGAAAAGGATAGATAGATAGATAGATAGATAGAGAGAGAGAGAGAGAGAGAGAGAGAGAGAGAGAGAGAGAGAATGAGAAAGAAAAACGTAGTCGTCGAAGCTCGGAAAAGAGGCACGAGCCTCTCTCTCCTACCCCTCTCTTACCCCCCTCTCTCTCACTCTCTCTCTCTCTCTCTCTCTCTCTCCCTATGTGCGTCGTTTTATCGCTTTGTAAATCCTCCTTTCGTTTACGCTCCTCAAGTTATTACGAGTCGTTAAAACGCATTCGCTGTTGCAAAGTCAGTGACCGTGGCGTAACGAGGCTATCTCTTTCTCTATCCCTCTCTCTCTCTCTCTCTCTCTCTCTTCTCTCTCACTCTCTCTTTTTCTCTAACACATACGTACGTTTGTACGTTTGTACCTTCTAGCTCTAGCTCTAGCTCTAGCTCTAGCTCTCTCTTTCTCTCTCTCGTATGCACGTTTAACCGTGTCTAGAATCGAATATAATGTCTCACGCACCCAACATCACCATCACCACCACCACCACCACCACCACCACCACCAACAACAACAACGTTTTCCACGCGGCTTCGTCAACTATATTATGACGATGATGATGGTGGTGGTGGTGGTGGTGGTGATGGTGGTGATGGTGGTGGCTGCAACAACAACCGATGGCGGCGGCCATCGCAAAGTGTGTGCTCGACCGCGATCGATCGACTGCGCACCTCCTCTCTCGAACCTTTGACTGCATTTTTATATACCGCGTGACGACTACTCGATTGTGCAAAGCAGCCTCCGGACGGATATATATATATATATATATATATATATATATATATATATATATATATATATGAGTAGCTTTTTCCTTTTGCTTTTCATTTTTTTTTTTAGTTTGTTTTTCTTCTTATCCTTTTTTTTCCTTCACACGCTCTCTCTCTCTCTCTCTCTCTCTCTCTCTCTCTATATCTCTCTTTTCTTTTATTTTCTTCTATTTTATTTTACTATTTTTTTTTGTTCTCTCCCCCGTTCGAGGATCAAAGTGGGAGAAGAAGAGTCGAGAGCGTGCTTAAAAGGAGAGAAAGGCTACGTGGGTATATTTATTTCTAATTTTCGTTTTTTCATTTTCACGTTGTCATCGTTGCTTCATTCTCTCTGTCTCTCTCTTTTTTTTAATTATTACTTTTTTTCTTCGCAACAAATCGTTTTGCGTTTATCGAGTACCGAGGTAGAACAAACCGTACGGCGATAATGATGATGATAATGACGATGACTATAATAATAATAATAATAATAATAATAATAATAATAATAATAATAATAATAATAATGACGACGATGACGATGACGATAATAATTATTATTACTGTGATTATTTTTACAATCACAATTATTACGATTATTATTAATTATATCATTGTGATCGTTATTATAATCGTTAAATTTTGTTGTTATTCCCTCGGTTCCATATTTTTGTATTTTAATTTTAATTTTATCTTTTAATTTTTCCTTTTCATTCTCTTTTTCTCGTCTTCCCTTCGTTTTATAAAACTATTTCTTTCGACTTTTTTCCCCCCTTCGCGACTCTTTCATCTAGAAGCTGTAATTTTATACGATACCGTATGTGTGTCTGTGTGTGTGTGTGTGTATTGGGTAGTGATATTAGTGGCAGCAGTAGTATTAGTAGTAGTAGTAGTATTAGTATTAGTATTAGTAGGTGTATATTCGAGTGTAGAGTAACGCGATCAGAGCCCCGGTTTAAACCCCTATCGTCTGCCATGACGAATCGATCTCGATGACGTTAACACGCCCAGCTCTTATATATATATATATATATATATATATATATATATATATATATATATATATATTAGGGTATATAAGCGTCGTTTGTAATTTCGGTGTGGCCGTAATTAACTTCTGCCCTTTTCTTTCTTTTTTTATTTTTTATTTTTTTTTTTAAATTTTGTTCTTTTTATTTCATTTCCCCCCCCCCCTCTAAACGATGAAAGTAATTAGTCCCTTTTGGGGGCTTAATCTACGCGCGAACGAATTTACCAAAAGCGGTTTTTCCGGGTACGATCGAATAGCGATCCCGACACAATTTCTCTTTCGCCTTTTTCCAAAACGTTTATATAAGTCCGCGCTCGAATGAGAAAAATGGGTTTTTTCTTTTTTTTTTTTTTTTTTTTACCTTTGACGAGAGAGAACACGACGTTTAAACAAAAGTTTCCCTTAGGAACAAAAAATATATTTGTCGACACACACACACACACGAACATATATCTTTTCGGTACCAACGATATTGATTCGTTATATATATATATATAAGAAAATAGAATAAAAGAAACGTCGCAGACGTATCGAAAGAATTTTTGTAAGAACAAAGAATGAAACACGCTTGAATAAATTACACGTACGTTTCGACGAAATGACGACCAGCAGAATTGTGCGAAGAGGAAAAATTTTTGAACGAATGAAAATATCGCGACGAGTCGATCGAAATTCTATCTTTTTTGTTTTTTCTTTTTTTTTTTTTTTATTTTTCTTACTTTATACTTTCGAAAAGAAAAGAAAATTAAAAACGAAACGTTATAAATATCACGACTACGTACGTTCGTGACGGTTAATATATCTTAAGTTAATTTATTCGCTCGCGAACGTACGCGGAATTTCTGTTGGAAATAATTCTGTAAAATAATTGTTAAAGGAAAAAAGAAAAGAAAAGAAAAGAAAAGAAGAAAAAGAAGAAGAAGAAGAAGAAAAAGGGCTGGCACAAATCTACGATAAATAATAGTTTGGGCACCACTGTGTTCTTAGCATAAGATACAAACGTGTTTCCCATTTTAAAAGCGTGTTTTATCGTCATCCATTGCCACCTGAAAGCACCACAAACCACCTGTTTACCGTCTATGACGACATTGTCGTCCCCTAATACCTTCGTCTTTCGTATCACGTTAAAACGTATAAGGCATTGGCCTAAATTAATATTCCACCATATTGATGTTCTTTTTAGAATTTACCTCCAACCATTTCTTTCTCCGTTCATTTCTCTCTATCTCTTCGGATCAAGTCGTAATTATTATTATTCGAACGTTGGTTTATTCAATGATAACACAATTGAATATTAAGGATCAATTGAAATTTAATTAAAATAAATCAATTACGTACTGCCTTTATATATTATAAATATTTTTCTTTTCTTTTATTTTTTATTTTGTTCCTTTTTTCTTACGCGAACGACAGTGAAGTAAAAAATACACTCTTCAAATATCTCACACGCGCTCGTCGCAAATATATAAATTAAAAATTATATATATATATATATATATATATATATATATAAAGGATTGTAAAAAAATAAAGAGTCCGATATTTCAATGCGTTATAACGACAGAGGCACTGCTCGCCGGGATCGTTAAAAAAGCGTCTGATGTTAAGCATGATCTTAAAAAAAAAAAAAAAAAAAAAAAACCGCACATTTCGATGCGAATCAATTTTTAATTATTTATCGTCAAAACGATATCGCGAGTTTCTTGCAAACGTATTGAACGTTAAACGGGAGAAATTTTGCTATTATTAATTAACATTAATAATAATTTCGTATTTATTATCATAATATATTTATTTCGGGAACCTTGAACTCTACTGTATTTCTAACTAAAATATATATATATATATTATTTACGCATATATACAGAGTCAGACAGAGAGAGAGAGAGAGAGAGAGAGAGAGAACGATCACCGGAGAGATATTAAATTAAATTTATCATACAATTGCAAAATTAATATTTCGTGAAGTATTCGTTGGAGGGGGTTACCCCCCATGTACGAACGACTTCTTATGGGACCCGAGGCAACCGCCATTAACTGACTGGTCATAAATTCCCCATTGATTACCCGCAATCTACGTTAATGTGGAACAAATTTCTATGACTTTACGAGAATATATATGCGCGAGCGTGCGAGTGAAACGAGGAGGAAGAAGAAAAAGAAGAAGAAGAGAAAATGTAAAAGAAACGAAAAGAAGAGGAGAAGAGAGAGAAAGAGAGAGAAAGAGAGAGAGAGAGAATCGAAGATGCCTGTATTAAAAAATTTCAGTCTCGTGTAATTTGGTTTGATCAAAATGCAATTCGTTAATGACCTTTTAGCGAGAACCTTTAATTTATCATGCCGAAGGGGGGAAAGAGAGAGAAAGAGAGAGAGAGAGAGAGAGATCACGAAACTGTTCATTAGCGTGCAATGAGCGCGTGATGCGCGTACTCCTCTCTCTCTCTCTCTCTCGCTCGCTCGCTCGTACTCGCGTTTTATCCCGTTTTGACCCAAACGAAAAGGAAAACGGTAATGTCGAAAAGTTTCTCATCGATGGTTAAAAAAAAAAAAAGAAAAAGAAATAAAAAAGTAGGGTGGATGATTTAATCCCGCAGAAATTGTGGAGATAAAATGCTTAATACGTGAGACACAAAAATGCAAATTATTAAAACTATTCAACGAGAGATATACCCGGGAAACACATGGTTGACGATACTTGTTTGCAATTAATCAATCTTGAAAGAGAGAGAGAGAGAGAGAGAGAGATCGTGTAAACGTTTGAAAGAAATTAAAACGAGTACGGGTACGAAGCAACAAACGACGACGACGATCACGACGATTCTCGCTCGTCCACCATTTTTTGTTCTTTTTTCCTTTTCTTTGCTTTTTTCCCCTTTTTTCTTTTCTTCCTTTCTAACGGATTCCTGACGTTAACAAGCAGTTTTACGCGAGTTAAATATTCTATCTCCTGAATTATTACGTTCGTTTGCTTCATCGTTTGCATAACTTAATTCCTTTTTTTTCTCTCTCTCTCTCTTTCTCTTATTTCTTTTTCTTTTTATATACTTATAGTAGTACGATCAAAAAAGAGAGAGAGAGAGAGAGAGAGAGAGAGAGAGAGAGAGAGAGAGAATTACTGTCGTTAATTTTACACAAAGAAAATACGTCGACATTTCCTTACGATTAATTAATTAATTGATTATACACTTTTCGAAGGAAATAATATGATCAAGGGAGAGAGTATAAAAAAAAAAAAAAAAAAAAAAAAGAAAGAATAAAGAGAAGACAAAGTAAAAAAAGAAACGATCAAAATAAAGAATGAAGAGGAATGAGATTCGGTCGATGTGCAATGACGCGGATTATCGCAAACAATTACGAAGTTTATTTATTCTTCTTTTTTCTCTTTTTGGCTGGGTGAAGGGGTGTAGATAATAATACGGAGAAAACGAAGGGAAGTAATTAAATCATGGTCATTAGAAAATACTCGATCGATGGACGATTACATTTCTGCCGAAGCTGGCGTTGCACGTTCGAGGCTTCCCGGATCACGCCCTTGGTCAGTCTATTTCCCCTTTATCGCGAGGGTGCGGACCACCAACACCACTAAAACCACCGAAACCACCCACCCACCCACCCACCATACACCCTAGTGCCCTTGACGCTACAAACCAATCTCGTACGATCGAAAACATTCGAGAGAATATGCCACGGTCGTGCTTCGTTTTCGCGCAATGTTTGTCCCTCGTAGGCATTGTAATACACCTCCACCATGTGCACAACACAAATTACAGAGGGGAATATATATATATATATATATATATATATATATATATATAGGGTGTATACATGCGAAACAATCGTTGACACACGGAACATCATTGAAATTGTTGGGGTAGGTAATAACGCTTAGGGATAAAAACGTAAGCTTCAAGAATATATAATTCGAAAGTATATAACGTAATTTATACGAAATGCGATTACGAAGATACGTGTTAATAGTTTTTAGTCTTTAACAGATTTAGAGATTAGAATGTTCTTGTCTTTTCTGGTTTTCCTTTTTTTTTTTGTCTTTTTTGTTAATATTCTTTTAAAATTCTCTCAATTTTGTATTTCATTTATTCCTCTTTTTTTCGTTTTCGTTCTCTCTCTCTCTCTCTCTCTCTCTCTCTCTCTCTCTCTCTCTCGGTCTCTCTTTCCTGATTATTTCGAAAGAAAAATCACTCCGGATGTTTGATGAATAATTTGAAGTTTGTAGGAGTTGTTATCCATATAATAAGTAAATTCCAAAGGATATTCACTCATAGTTACTTTTTATATCTTGTAATTAGTTAAATTAATATAGATATATGCGGATACATATATTCGATCAAGATATATCTTTGTTGCCGGGAAGAAAAAAAAATAATTTGTAATTTTCGTACTTTATCACGTGCAAATAAATAAAGAAAAAAAAAAAAAAGAAGAAGAAAAAAAAGAGCGTATTACCGAGACTAATAATAAATATATGTATCTCTGTATGTTTTGTAATTAATAGTATGCGCAAAACAACTCGATCGAACAACGTGCATATTACTCTAATAAAGTTCCTTCGTTAATCTATTAGATTTATATTTTTCCTTTTTATTCTTCTTCTTTCTTTTTCTTTTTTCTTCTTTTTTTCTTCTTCTTCTTCCTTTTTTTTTATCGGCTCGCTACTTTCCTTTAAGAACCGTGCGAAACATACATAAGCAACCACCTAGCAGCGCTATTTCCGCATCATAAATAATTTATTATTGTTTTCTTGTGTATCCAGAGTTTTTCTCTGTATTTATAATTGGCTTTATTTTTATAGAAGAGTGTAACCTGTATAATAAATATTATTATTATTATTATTATTATTATTATTATTACTATTATTATTATTATTATTATTATATTGTTATTATTTCGAACTCTCCTTTCTCACCATAAATAATTTATTTTTGCTTTCTTGTGCATCAATCTTTCTCTTTACTTGTACTTGGCTTCATTAAAAGGATTCTAATCCATATAACAAATATTATTTATTATTCTTTTATTATTATTATTATTATTATTATTATTATTATTATTATCGTTATTATTATTATTTCGAAGAATATTTCCACAGAACAAATTATTTATTTATTCTCACCTTCTCTTTACTTGCATTTAACCTTACCAAAGAAGACTAACCCGTATAAAAATTATTATTATTACTGTTGCTGTTGTTGTTGTTGTTGTTGTTATTAACATTATTGTCATTATTATTATTTATTAATATATTAAAGCAATTGTTACTACAATAATCATTATTAATCGATAGTTCGTGCATCAATTATTGACGATTTATTCAATTATAAGAAGTTCGAAAGTTCGCATGAAAGGAAAGTGGAAATAAAAAAAAAAAAGAAAAAAAAGAGGAAAAAGAAAGAGTACGAGAGATTCGTACAGATAGAGGAAAGAATAAAGAAAGGAAAAACGTAGGTATGTGTCAAGTCGTCCGTGCATCGAACGACTACTACTCGTTTCGAGTCTGTCCTTTGAAAGGCCGAGAATGTCACGTACAAATTATAGGGTAACGTTCAACGATTGGCCCACGCTCCTTGGCAAAGTTCCCGTTAAGCGAGGTTCCCTTCTCGCAAAAGAAACGCCTAGGCCACTCACGTTATATATATATATATATATATATATATATATATATATATATATATATATGTATGTATGTATGTATGTATGTATGTATGTATGTCTTTTATATATCTTTCCCTCATCTTTTCTCTTTATTTCATCTTGACAGACGTTTTTCTTATTTCTTCATCCTTTTCTTACAATCTCTCTTTCTCTTTCTTTCTTACATTCTACTTTTAAAAAGGAAACGTCATTTTGCTTCGACGCTACGTGAATTTATTCTTCCCCCGAAAACAAAAAAAAAAAAAAAAAAAAGAAAAAAGAAAGAAAAGAAAAGAAATAGAAAAAACGATTTCCTTCGAGATTCGACGATAACGCTAATTTTCCAATTGGTTAGATACGCCGACGATATTACAGATATAATACGCGTGTATGAATGTTTCTTGTGTGTATATGCTGTACGATAAACGTTTGTACAAATCTTTTTCGTGTAAGTCGTTAGCGTTAGGTGTACTTGAAAGAGAAGAAAAGAAAAGAAAAAAAAAAAGAAGAAAAAGAAAGCAAAGAAGAGAAGTAAAGTAAAGAGAAGATGATAGCAGAGAAATTTGAATGAATATTGTACGATTATTACTGGCATTGCGCTCGAACGACGACGATGAAAAAAAAAAAAAAAAAAAAAGAAGAAGAAGAAGAAAAAAGAAATTCTTTTGGGGTTTGGATACGTCGTGTATATCGTATATTCTAGTTTATCATGCCGTAGTCTTTTCAAAGAAACGTCTAACTCTTTCTCTCGCTTTTCCTTGTCGTCCTATCTCAAGAGAGCGATCTTGAAAAGATCGCGAAAGAAAGAAAAAAAAAAAAAAAAAAAAGGAAAGAAATGTAACCGGGGTGATAGAATAAGAAACTCGACGAATGTGATAAACGGGGGTAAAATAATTTAATCCGCTAATAATCACGTTCGAATAAAAAATAAATCAATTTCTAGGATAATCCGAAATGAAAGGGATAGAAAAAGAGAAGCGACGTTTGTGTTTCGTTCGGGAAGTGCATTTCGAATGGGAATGCACTGTATCTGCAGTGGCATCCATATTTTTCTCTGTCTTTTTCTTTTTTTTTAATCGTTCGTTTCTTTTTCACTTTTTCCTTCTCTTTCCTTCTCTTTCAGTTTCTTATTTTTTTTTTTTCCTTCTTTTCTCCTTTTTTATTTATTTTATTTTACGTTTAGACTGACGCGGCCGCTCAAAAACGACGTTCGAAAGAAGAAGAAAAAGAGTAGGAGGAGGATAAGAATGTGGGAAAGAGAGAAGAAAGAAGATGGAAGAGGAAAACTATCCAGTATGATATCCCGAAGGATAAAAGGGACGAAACCTAGGATTGGCACTTGTGAACGATCCTTATCATAAATCTTGCCGAAGGACGAAGACGTAACGCGCGTTAATCTCCACGATGGAATAGTTAATCGGAATGGTAAGTCGATGTCGTTTATCAGACGTAATACTTTGGCCCGAATACGTGACAGACACACACACACACACACACACACGCACAGAGAGAGAGAGAGAGAGAGAGAGAGAGAGAGAGAGAGAGACGTCCTTCTTAGGGTGGTCCGTACCTCGAGATCCGATCGATATAACAAAAGCCGCCGACGTCGGTCGCTTTGGGACAAAAACAAAAAAGAAAGATTTGTCGAAACAACGTCGGAAAAAAAAATTTGAGCCCGTTAATGATCGAAAGGAGATTTCTATGTTCCGAAGGAAAAGGAGGAGGGAGGGAAAGAGGGAGAGGGGGAGGGACGACGAATCCTTTATGCAACACTTCTTGAAGGATACAAAAAAAAAAAAGAAAAAAGAAAAAGAGGAGAGAAAGGGAAAAAGGAAAAGTTTTTTTTTATCCTTCGTAAACTTCTCCTCTCTCTCTCTCTCTCTCTCTCTCTCTCTCTCTCTCTCTCTCCCTCTCGTTTCTATCGATCGGTACAAATCTCTTGAAAAATTCCTATTACGATAGAGAGACTTTTAAAAATTCGTTTCCCTATCGAGAATTATCTTTTGAGAGAGAGAGAGAGAGAGATGAGATAAAACGTGAACAAGTTCTTGAGTATCTCTCTCTCTCTCTCTCCTCTCTCTCTCTCTTTTACACAAACACACACGCAAACTTCTCGCTTTTATTTTTGGATCTTTATAACGGGAAAATGGAAGGAAGACAAAAAGAAAGAAAGAAAGAAAGAAAGAAAGAAAGAAAGAAAGAAGGAAAGAAAGAAAGCGAGGGAGAGATAAAAGAAGACCAAGAAAAAAAAATGAAATAAGAAGAAAAAAAAAAAAAGAAAACAAACAAACAAACAGAAGAGAAAAAAAGAAGGAAAAGAGAAAGATGGAGAAACGTAGCGTTTAAGTAACGACTCGGGATATTTATTCTAACTAAACGGGCTAACTTCGAGTTTTCGTGCGTCAAACTTAAAGCTCTTAAAATACACGCACTTTCGACTCCTATGCACGTTCGGTTTCGTTCTCGACCACCCTCTATATATACACACACACACACACTCTCTCTCTCTCTCTCTCTCTTCTCTCTCTCTCTTTTTTTTTCTCTCTAGTTCTCTCCCCTCGTTTCCTTGCCTACCTGTCTGTCCGCCTGTCTGCCAGACATATTGTAGATTATACCAGGAGAACGAGGATAACTCGGTTTCATCGTAACTCAATATTTAAAGTATGTATACCACCCACCCACCCTCACCCACCCATCCATCCCTTCTGCTTTCCACCTCCACTATACTCAACTCCATCCCACCACACCCTCACGCATCCCTCTCTCCCATCCATCCATTCATCCATCCACCCATCCACCCATCCATCCATCCGTCCCTCTCCCGTACACCCACACCCACGCACCTTTTCCCACGGGATAGTAACTCCCGCGTATAAGATTTTGACATAAGCCTCCCTTCCTAAAATAGGATGATACTTGGAAATCCATTCTGCCTTTATAATGGAAAGGATGGGAAGCGGACGTCGTGGTTTTAGTAGGTGGTAGTGCTCGATGGACTTATACAAAAGCTTTCGCACATCTAACCAAAGGGGAATGTGTGTGTGTGTGTGTGTGTGTGTGTGTGTGTTGTATGTACCTATATATATATCGTTTATATTTTTACTTTATTTTTCTCTCACTCCCTCTCTCTCTTTTTTCTATCTTTCTTTAAATATCCATTTCAATCTGAACTTCTATAAGACGACAAGTATAATTTTATGTATTACACACACACGCGCGCGCGCGTATATATATACATATATATGAATCGTTGATTTTTAAAGTTGTCTAAGTCAATTTTTTTCTTCCTTTATAAATAAAAACATAAACGTTGAATCGAATTTGTAATAAATATTAGCCTCAACTATTTTTTCCTTGTTTCTTTTTTTTTTTCTTTTTACACTAAATGGACTTGACTCATTTTCAAAATCAACGGGACTCGTGCGTGTGTGTATATATATATATATATATATATATATTGTATTCTCTCGAAAAATGTCTAATAACAATTCTGCCGGATCGTTCAGAATTGATGATCGTACGGAATTGATGATAGTTTTCTCTTTCGATTACGATCATTCTAAAGCTCTTCGAAAGTATACGGATTAGATGAGACGAAAGAAATTCGAAATGGGGAGGGGTTACCGTGCGGTTGGAAAAATAAATTAAATGGAAACGAAAAATGAGAATATGTATGTGTGTGTGTGTGCATCAAAAAGAAAGAGAGAGAGAGGGAGAGTAAAACTTTGGAAAGTCGATCCTCCATCGTAGAAAGTCTAAACGTTTAGTATCCTCTCCTTCCGGGGACGGGAGAGAGAAACATTTCAGAGGGCGAATTTACTGTTTCCTGTTGCAAGTCGAGCGAGAGCTTTCCTCGAGGGCAAACGTCTGCTCTAGCTTCTGACCCTCTATCTATCTATCTATCTATCTATCTGTCTATCTTCTCTCTCTCTCTCTCTCTCTATTTCTCTCCGATGCATTATCATTATTACAAGCTTCAGCGAAAGCTTTACGAGAGAGATCCTGTAACCACGCGGAAACGTGGATTTCGTCCAATCCGCAACCTTCGCAAACACCTCCCTGGTGGTAGTTATTATCCCTCATCCCTCCCTCCTTTCTCCCTCCTTCGTCGTGACTTCCATCATAAACCGGAAGTAGAGGAAGTAGAGGAAGTAGAGGAAGTAGATCTCGTTCGTCGAACTTGCGAAGAAATCGACGTTGAACCAACCACCATCGGTGGCTCCGTCGAAATCTCAAACTAACGGTACGTTCGTTCCCTTCGCAACATCCCCTTACCACCCCACCACCCACCACCCTTGAAACCCCCTCAAAAACCTCCCTACCTTCTAACCATTTCATTTGGAAACTTGTAATACGTCGTTCGTTCTAACGGTACCCTACTATGACGATTATATTATATCCCCTAACTCGAGAGTTCTAACCGTTGAAACTATAGAGAGAGAGAGAGAGAGAGAACAAGAAATATTTCCTAATATGTCAACCATCTAAGGGCAACTTTTATTTCCTTCTTTTTTTTTTTTTCCTTCAAAGAAATTCGAATTAATTCTTCTCTTGGAGATTTCTTTCAAACGATCCGTTCGAATACCCCTGCCCCCCCCCCTCTCTCACTCTCTCCTCTCCCCCGGTCAAAAATCTCGGAGTTTAACTATCGAACGAGTCTAATTGAACGAGATTAATCGAACGAGAACGAAAGAAAATGCGAGTAAATTGTCCGACCCCGTTCACGCCTACCCTCGGCGTATTTTTATTCGGTCATCTTGTCGGATAAATAGAGAGAGAGAGAGAGAGATAGAGACAGATGGAGATAGTGAGTAGGAAAGAGAGAGAGAGAGAGAGAGAAACTTTATCTAACATAAGATCTTACTGAGATTCATATTCGTCGTTGAAAATAATCGAGGATAAGTAACGGTACGGGGGTTTGTGTGTGTGCGCTTTCACGAGCGTATAATTCAATGGCGTCCCGACGTTTATTGCGCGATGGTGATTTACTGAAATCTTACGCCATAAACATCACAATGCCGATAAATAATATTTCTTCTCCTACTTCAACTTACTCCTCCTTCTCCACCTCCTCCTCCTCCTCCTCCTCCTCCTCCTCCTCCTCCTCCTCCTCCTCCTATTCCACCGATTCCACGCGACGGTTAGCCAATATAAACTAAATATATATATATATATACTGTCTGTCGACGAACTCTCGACGTTCGAGTATCGATAATCGATATGATTATTCCTAAGCTAAAAAAAAAGTAAGGGGAAAACGTTATCGTTTCGAAATAATTAATGAAGGTTATCATAAATATAAGATTCCGTATTTTCATTGAAAATTGTTATTATTGTCTTGATGGTCAAGGAAAAATCTATTATATATTAAATTTTCATAATGATATACGTCGTAATTACATATGCATCATCCTGTATACGTATCATCCGAGTATACGTACGTACGAACACACGCAGCAAACATATATGTAGGTATACTTGGTGGTGATACGTCGAATAGTTATCATTCAAGATTTTTTATTCACTCCGAAATAGAACTCGGAGAAAGTGAGTAGGAAAAAGAGAGAGAGAGAGAGAGAGACGATTCGTTTATCTTCTTATATCTCTCTCCATTTATTCGAACCCTAAATTATAACGAGCATCTTTTAACTGCAGACAGAAAGAGATAGAGAGACAGACAGACAGACAGCCAGCCAACCAACCAGCCAGCCAGATAGATAGATAGATAGACAGACAGAGAAAATGAGAGAGAGAGAGAGAGAGAGAGAGAGAGAAAAATGTTCTGCTTTTCCCTGCCGCTTCAGAAGCACCTTCACATAAACCGATAACCCTCGAACAACCTTACTCACTGGCTGGCCCATCCCTCGTTATCAAGAACGTCCTCGATGCCTAACCGTCCTTTTACGATCCCATAAAAGCGACGCTATCGTCACTTAGAAAAGGGTATTGGCTTAGCGAAGCGAATGGATATCGCGCGTAGGTGCGACAAAGACGACGAGAACGACGACGACGACGAAGAGGACGCCTGACGACGCCTGACGACGGGCAATTAAATTTCGACTCTAAACTTATACGAAGAGGACTACTCTCTCTCTCTCTCTCTCTATCTATCTATCTATCTATCTATCTATCTATCTATCTCTCTTATAACCCGATGTGTCTCCGCTAACCTCTCACCCATACTCTCTTTACCATCACCGGTATATGTATGTATGTATTTCGTGTTGATGAGTCCTGGGGAGTCGGGAAAAGGGCAAATCGATCTTACGGAATGATGATGATGTCCGGAAACATTTAAAACCCGTATATACCAGCGTATATCTATATCTGTGCGTCCGTGTCTATGTGCGTGTGTATGTGTCTATATATATATATAGAGTGAGAGAGAGAGAGAGAGAGAGATAACTAAAATAGATAACTACTATCTATCATCGAGCCGATCAATGAATATCGTTCGTATTCGGAAATGAAGATCCAGTAGTTGTATAGTAGTAATGGTAGTTGTACTAGTAATAGTAGTAAAAGTGGTAGTAGAGATAGTAGTAGCGATAGACGGACCAAATGAAATTTCATGTTTGCCCTGATTAGAAAACGAGTTAACGATATGGGATGGATTTAGAGTGGTATATATGGTCGGAAGGTTTGTTTCTTTCTTTTTCTTTTTTGTTTCTTTTTTTTTTTTATTTTTGCTTTCTTCCTTTTCTTTCTCTTTCAATCAACTAATTATACTCGAAGTTTTTATAGTTTATTGTTAATAACGTTATTACATCGAACCCGTTATTATTAAGAGAGAGAGAGAGAGAGAGAGAGAGAGAGAGAGAGAGAGAGAGAGAGAGAGAGAGAGAGAGAGAGTGTTTACTTAACGAGTGTATTATCGGGTTTATTTTATTATCTTGCGATTACGACTTGGGAGATAACGGTAATAAAATGGTCATATCCGTTTCGTTTTCGTTCTTTTTGCTTTTCTTTCGGTCTTTTCTCGTCTCTCTCTCTCTCTCTTTCTCTTTTTTTTATTTCAAGTTAATACATTTTTTTCCTTCCCTTTCTTTCTTTTTCTTTTATTTTCTTTTTCTTTTATTCTCGACGTATTAAACTCGAAGATACAGTACATAAAAGTTAATTCGCAATTATCCTTTCTTTCTTCTTTGATTCTTTTAATTTAATTAATAATTAAAACGAGAGGAAAAACATCGTAATATTTTAGTTCGATCAAATTAAAGGATCAATAAATACGTGATATGTATATTGAAAGAGTAAAATCTCTCTCTCTCTCTCTCTCTTCTTTTCTCGTTTCTTCGTAAAATTGTTAGCGAAATTCTCGAACGAACAACGAATTGGATAAGTGAATTAGGAAGAAAATAAGACGGATAAAAAGAGAGAGAGAGAGAGAGAGAGACGAAATGTTTCCTTCTTTGCCCTCGTAAAAGCATTTTTTTTTCAACGGCAACGTAAACTCACGTTGAGACTGTACGATAGAGAGAAGTAAGATAAAACAGGGATAAAAAAGAAATAAAAAGAAAAAAAAAAAAAAGAAAAACAAGAAGAAGAAAAGAAGGAAAATAAGGACGAAGAAATCGTAAATACTGAAATACTGCTGGACGCCCACGCGAGTTGGTAAAATGGCGGAGAGTGGAGAGAGAGAGAGAGAGTGAGAGAGAGAAAAGAAAGAAAGAAAAAAATAAAGAACCAAAGAAAGTAAGTAAAAAAAAAAAAAATAAATAAATAAAAAAGAAAGAAAGCAAAGGAGCATCCGCAAAAGTAGAGGAGAGAAGGGAAAGAATAATGGGACGAACAAATTTCTTTTTCTTTTCCATCATTTTCCCTTCTCGAAGTGTTTTATCTGTGCGAATGGGCTAACAAAAAAAAAAAAAAAAAAAAGAAAAAAAGAAAAAAAAAGAAAAGAAACAGAAAAAAACCAATGGTCTGCAGATTAAACGTTTAAACTATTGTATCGGTAATAACTCGTGTATAAAAGTGATAGATAGAAATAATGAAAGAGAGAGAGAGAGAGAGAGAGAGAGAGAGAGACGGAAAAAGCCATTAACGAGAGAATCGATTCTACTTTATCGTATCGATCCATTTGACCGGTGCGGCTAGCAACAAAGCCATCGAACCACATGGACTTTTCCCTCGCGAAGAGATAAAAGAAGATATAAAAAAAAAAAAAAAAGAAAGAAAGAAAGAAAGAAAAAAAAAAAAGAGGAAAGAAAGAAAAAGAAAGAAAGGAAGAAAAAAGCACCGTATCTTTCTGACCGGGACGCAAGTTCGAAGAGAGTTCGACGTGAGAATGTACTTTGTCACGGTGAAGGAACTACCCTTCGCACCCCCTCCACCCCACCCCCGCTCCCTCCTCTTTCTGATGGTCGTAAAAAGGAATTGAAAATAGGAAGAGGAATCGACGATAAAAAAAGAAAAAGTTATATGAAATAGAAAGAGGCAGAAGGATGTGCGATGGAGAGAAGATAAAAAGAGAGAGAGAGAGAGAGAGAGAGAGAGAGAAGATAATGTGGGGCAAGGTAGTGGTTGGATGGTTGTTGGATGGTGTTGTCTGTGGTTGATGGTGTTGGTGGTGGTGGTGTAATATAATTATTATAATGCAAAGATCTCCGTAAAACCCGATTTTAACATGATTCTCAACCGTACATACGACACATGCGGCAAGACACCTTTTTAACATGCAATATACATTTATCGAGTAAACTTATTAACGTGCCGTTGACTTTTATTAAGTCCTTCCTTACCCCCGTCCCACCCCCTCCCCCCCGTGTTAAAAAGTTTTGTTCATTGAAGCGTCTCGATAGAAACGACGCAATATAATATAAATTTGTTTCCTCTTTTTTCTCTCTCTCTCTCTCTCTCTCTCTCTTTTTCTCTCTTTTTTTGTCCTTTCTCTTTTCCTCCGATCAAAAAAGAAGAAGAAGAAGAAGAAGGTACGAATAAAGTGTCGTCGCCATATTACGCGCGCTATAATATATATTAATTATAATCGGTATATAATTTATTGACGGCGGCTCGTCCATAAGCATTTACTTTAATGGGGAGATACGAGACACCGAAAAAAAAAAAAAGTAAATAGATAAATAAATAAAAAGAAGAAAAAAAAAAGATATATAACGTCTCAGTGGTTTTCTCTTCCCCTTAAACTACTTTACTTTTCTTTTCTCTTCTTTTCGTTTCTTTCTTTTTTATCCGTTCAAACTTGTTACCCTTATATTACTCGTAGATATGAGAACGCGTCAAGAGAGGAAAGTAGAGAAGAAAAAAGGGAGAAAATGAAAGGGAAAAGGGCAAATTGTTTAGAAATCTCGCATTTAACGAGATAAACGAGATGACGTTTTCCTCCCATTGCTTCGTATTTAAAATCCCATAGTAATTTGTTCGTCAAGTTTTACAATAAAAAAAAATAAATAAATAAAGAGAAGAGACAGAGACAGAGAGAGAGAGAGAGAGAGAGAGAGAGAGAGAGAGAGAGAAGAAGAAGAAGAAGAAAAAAGAAAAAGAAAGAATACAGGGAAAAAAATAAAAAAGGAAAACTGTTCGTCATTGCGCGCTACCAAAGAATCTTACGGAGTATGACTCTTCGGTGATTTTGAAAAGCTCCATGAAAGAGATTTCTCTCTCCTCCTCTCTCTCTCTCTCTCTCTCTCTCTCTCCATCTATCTATCCATCTATCTCTCTCATGCTAGAGGCAATCGAAGCGAGAACGTTAGCGAACGGCGAGCGAGGATGGGTCGCACGAGGAACCTTCGGAGCGAGAAGCGAAGAGGAGAAAGAGAAGAGGAGAGAGAGAAGGAGGATGAGAATGATGACGAGGAGGTGAAGGTAGAGGAGGTGGAGATGGAGGTGGAGGTGAAGAGGCGTAAAAGCTGACTGACTCGAGCGCGGCTTTTGGTTACGTAAGCGGCCGCGAAAGGAGAAAGTAAGCCGAGGGCAGGGGTTGACAACCCCTGACGCCTGTTGCTAGGCGCCCATCAACCACCATCGTGCAAGACGGGTTGCGC
Source organism: Dolichovespula sylvestris (assembly GCA_918808275.2). NCBI lineage: Eukaryota > Metazoa > Arthropoda > Insecta > Hymenoptera > Vespidae > Dolichovespula > Dolichovespula sylvestris. The sequence goes on along the minus strand of OU964985.1, from coordinate 2,417,219 downwards.
GGTACGTGCGCTTTTCACGGAGCTCCGCGCGTCTCTTTCTCTCTCTCTCTCTCTCGCACCAACGTTCTCCTTCTCCTCCACCTATTCTACCACCACCACCATCACCACCTCCTTCTCCTCCTCCTTCTACTCATCACCATCCTCATTCTTCTCTCTCTCTCTCTCTCTCTCTCTCTCTCGAGGCATAGAGGAACATCTTCGAAACAGTCTCCTTCCTCCTCTACCTCCACCTCCTCCACCTCCTCCACCTCCATCGTCATCGTCGTTGTCGTATCTTCTGCGGACAGACACGCCAAGTATCATTCATCCGTTCTTTCAAATTTTCCTTACGTTCGTTCTCCGTTCCTCTAACGATGTGATTCTATATTTATTTAGATCTTAGATAATCGTTTTTTTTTTTTGAATCCTTTTTAATAGTATACGCTCGTGGTAATAGTTAAATATATAAATATGCGAAAGAATTTGATCGATCGATTGATTAATTAATTAATTAATTAATTGAGAAATAAGTAAAAAGATAGAGGTTCGCTCTAGGATCTTCGAATTAATCCATTTATTATACACCCCTTTGTGTTCTTTTTTTCTTTCTTTTTTTTTTTTTTTGCTTTTCCTTTTCATCTGCTCGTAAGTTGAGAAAGAGAGAAAAAAAAAAAGATGTTAATTGAGGAAGAACAAATTTAAAGAAACCGATACTACCACCGCACCTGTTACTACTACTACTATTATTATTATTATTATTATTACATTAAAAATTCCTTACAACAAATTTTTCTACGTTTGCTTGTTGGAAATAATTAATTTAAGACCGTTTGTGTGCCTTGCTTTGTGCGTGTGTGTTCTCTTTTTCTTTTTGTTCTTTAGTCCGGATAAAAGGGAATTACGGGTATACATTGGGATAGGATAAAAAAAAGTACTATTAATTCTCCCTTATTCGTTCTTCGGGGAGAAGGGGTTGGGGGTGGGGACAAAAAGAGTACGGGAAGATAGGAAAATCTAGGTAGGAGACGAATCGATGCGAGAGATCCTCCTTCCTCTTATTTTCCCTATTTTTTGCTTTCCTTCTCTTTTACTTTTCTATACTATCCTTTCCTTTTTTTTTTCTTTTATTTTATTTCCGCCTAGGTACGGGGGGACTACTCGCCGTCGCTGGTAAGGAGGATGTATTACGATTTCGGTTCGAAAAAAAAAAAAAATACAAAAAGAAACGAAAGAGGATAAAAATAAAATATTGAAAAAAAAAAAAAAAGAAAGAAAAAAATCCAGCTCGACCCAGCCCGGGGAGGTTTTCGTCCCTCGTGAATAAATTCTGTTCCACACCCTGGTAACGATAAAACGAAAGGGCAAACGAGCGCGCGCGCGCTCGCTCGCTCGCTCGCTCGCTCGAGAGAGAGAGAGAGAGAGAGAGAAACGCGGCAGCCTGGGAAAAAAAATATAATTGGAGCGAGTAAGCGAGAGGGTGGTTGGGTGGTTGGGTGGGTGGGTGGGTGGGCGTTGGCGTTTGTGGCGGATGTGTGGGTGGGAGTTTATGGCGAGGGAAAAGGTTTTAAAAAAAATTAAAAAAAAGAAAAAAAAAAAGAAAGAAAAGGAGAGGCAACCGGGGGAAAAAGGGGAAAATGAAAAAAAAAAAAAAAGCAGCGACCACGAGGAGGAAGGAGGAAGGAAGAGGGGAAAAAAAAGAAAAAATACCGCAAAAAAAGAGAGAGAGAGAGAGAGAGAGAGAGAGAAGCGAAAAAACGGAACGAAGGATGAGGAGGATGAGGAGGAGGAGGAGGAGGATGAGGAGGAGGAGGAAATAGGAGGAAAAGAAGGAAGAGGTTGGACGGGCGTAGTAACGTAGTTTCCAAGCGAACGAGTACGCTTCGATTCCAATAAGACCACCGCCACCGGCGTTCCGATTCAAGTACGGGAGGGGTAGGAGAGGGTGTTGTTGGGTAGGAGGAGTGGAGATGGGTGAGGGGAGAAGTGGGAGGGGACCCGGGCTATATATCGGTTCTATAACTGCGAGTGCACCGAACCGAGTCCTTTCTCGCATTCGTTCGATTACGAAAATAGTTTGGATCCCGCCTTTGTATACGCCGAAACACGTTTCTAACGTACATGTTATGTGTAGGGTGAAACGTTGTGTTTTACAACGTTACACGTACGTACGTACGTCTACATAGAGACAGGTAATATAACGTATGCATCAACGTAAAACGTAATTCGACGTGTACGTTGAACGTACGAACGACGGTTAACCCTTTAGCTATTTTTTTGTTTGTTTTTTTTTTCCCATTTTTTTTTTTTTTTCTTTTTTTTAATTGGATCTCCCCGACACATAGCTCCGCTCTTGGTCTAATAATACGTATGGAACGTTTAAACAAACGCGAGTTTGTTTCTCTCGATTCTCGATTCATAATATTGGGTATATGTATGGATCGTCGATCGAGAAAATAAAAAAAAAAAAAAAAAGGACACGTAAAACAAACGTGAAAACGTACATTGCAATGTTTTTACCTATCTCGATCCTTCGCGATTCAACGTCTATTTTTTATTTATTTGATTATCTCCTTTCTTTTTTTGCTTTTTTCTTTTCGTAAGTAGTCGAAGCTTTGGAAAGTGTTGGTGAGGTGACAAGATTAATATAATATCGATTACGTAATACGTATAATTTCGATAAGTAATAATCGATTTGTCGCTAAGAAATGGAATTAGTTGGGATAAATAAAAGAACGTTTGGATGAAATCGTTCGTCCGCGTAATGCACGGCGGGTTGAAGTATATAGAAAGTCGCGAAGAAACGACAATTTTTATTTTGCGTGTTTGTGTCTGGGTTGCGTCCGTGTATGTGCGCGCGCGCGTGTGTGTGTTTGTGTGCGTGTTACGACGACTATAGCAAAGAAAAAAAAGAAAGAAAGAAAAGAAATATTTGTCATTCAAATAGCAGGGATGCCTTCGCGTGACGATAATAAGTCGTGATAAGGCCGAGGAAGAAGAAAAAAAGAAAAAAAGAAGTGTCACTTGGTTCGTGACGCGTAAATAATTGGACTAATAACAAAATTACGAAAGTTATGAAGGCTAATACGAAGGACGTAGAAACGACGTTTATGCGTTTTTGGTATCGAAGCGAGGCGAGAGAGAATTCGTGTTATATCGATCTCTCGTCACCACCCACCAACCTACCCACCCACCACCCTATCGGCAACCAACCAACCAACCAACCAAGCCGCCAGTCAGTCAGTCAGTCAGTCAGTCAGTCAGTCAGTCAGTCAGTCAGTCAGTCAGTCACGCTTATCGATATCGAATTTTGCTTACGTTAAACGGCGAAAAAATTTCTTAGATATATATCTAACTGATATTAATATATCCATATACATATACATATATATATTTTTTATATCGAAAGTTTTAAGACTTGATCTCAATATATCGATCAAACGCGAATGAAACTTTACCGTATTAATTTTACCGATAAATATCATCATAAAAGATTGTAACATACAATGTATATATATATATATATATATATATATATATATATGACGATTACTCTCATACGATCATGACGAATGTTATGCCCCTATTCGATATTTAAGATATATAAGATATACGTATATATCTTAATCGAAAAGGAAAGATGGTCTGAGTAAAAAAAAGGGGGGGGAGGGGGAAACAAAAATAATAAACAAATTCGTATGCGATCGCGATTTCGGTCCGTCCTTTTCTTTCTTCCTTTCCTTCATTCTTTTCATCCCTTTTCTTTCTTTTTCGTTCCTTCTTTCGTATCGATGAATAAGAGAAATGGGAAAAAGGGAAAAGGGGAAAAGTAATGCGGACGATATCGTGGGGCAGGGATGGGGGGTTGGGTTGGGGGGGAGGGAGAGAGTTGGCAGGAGGGGCGAGGGAAAGAGAGAAAAGTTTGCAAGGAAACGGACTGACGACGGGCCGTATTTAGTGCCATTCCGTTCGGGTCGGTTCGATCGTTAATCTTGAAAGGTCAACGGATACGGTCGATCGTCACGAAACGACGAACGCCAAGGATCGATCCTTTTCTCTCTCTCTCTCTCTCTCTTTCTCTCTCTCTGTCTGTCTCTCTACCTCTCTTTTTTTTCTCTGTCTGCCTGTCTCTTTTCTACGTAATACATAGTGACTTTCGTTTTGGCACACAAAAGGGACATCTCACTCTCTCTCTCTCTCTCTCTCTTTATTTCTTTCTCTCTAACTCTATCTATCTATCTATCTATCTATATTTCTTATTTTTCAAATCGTTTCCGGGATAGACTATTAGAAA
>OU964985.1:2405449-2407949 GCA_918808275.2 Dolichovespula sylvestris | reverse complement strand
CAAATTTTATATATATATATATATATATATATATATATATATATATATATTTAGATGTGTGTATGTATGTATGCATGTGAATGATTGTATAAAATACAAATCGACGACGCACGCGAATCACGCGAGAGAGGTAGAAAGAAAAAGAGAGAGAGAGAAAGGAAGAGATATCGAAAGGAGCTCTCGTCGCATGAAAGAGAGTAAAGAAGACGATCTCTTTCTTTCTCTCTCTATCTATCTCTCTATCTATCTCTCTCTCTCTCTCTCTCTCTCTATCTCTCTGTGCCAATTCGCGTAAACTCTTCGCCGGTTGTTCTCTGGCAGGGTTACAAAAATATGCGGGCGATCGTAAATTATGTAATAACTCTGGCCGTAGAGCAGCAGCAGCAGAAGCAGAAGTAGCAGAAGCAGCAGAAGCACCACGTGGAGGAACGTGGAGGAACGAGGAAGAACGTGGAAAAGAGATGGAAGGAGGAGATAGGGAAGAAGTGGACTCGAAGAATGAAGAGGAGGATGAGGGGACGAGGAGGAGGAGGAGGAAGAAGAAGAAGAAGAAGAAGAAGAAGAAGTGAGAGAATGAAGTAGGTAGGTAAAAAGAGAGAAAGAGAGAGAGAGAGAGAGAGATAAAGAGAGATAGATAGATAGATAGATAGATAGATAGATAGATAGATAGATAGAATGAGAGAGAGAGTGAGAGAGAGAGAGAGGGATAGAGAGGGATAGAGAATTCGCTAAATGTGGAACGGAACGGCGGTCCCCGTCCAAGATGGCTAAGTGGGGGTTAAACGAAGTTGGATGAGGGCCAACCTGAGCTTGCATCGACGATATTTATGGCCGGCGCTAGAAGGCCCATATGATTAAGGTTTTTAAAGTACCCTACCTCGACCCTACCGAGCTGTGGGTAAGAGAGTAAGAGGTAGGATAGGTAGGTAAGGTAGGTAAGGTAGGTATGTACGTAGATAGGTAGGTAGGTAGGTAGGAGAGAAATGGTCCTCTTTTAAGTATAGGTGGGAAAAGGGGGAGAGGGAAAGATAGCGAGTGAACGTAGAAAAAAAAAGGAGAAACAAAGAGAGAGACGAGAGAGAGGAAAGAAAGCGTTGGGATCGCTGTGAATTTATGAATTCGACCCCGATTCGCGACTTATGCTCTTCGTCGCTTTTCCTTTTGGTTTCTCTCCCTCTCTCTTTCTCTCTCTTTCATTATCTCTATCTCTATCTCTTTTTCTCTTAGATTTTATTCGTTTCAGGGTAAGAGAATTTGCGATACTTCTCGTACTATAGATCTTTTTTAATAAAACGAGTGAGATAGAGATAGAGATAGATAGATAGAGTGAGAGAGAGAGAGAGAGAGAGAGAGAGAGAGAGAGAGAGAGAGAGAGAGAGAGAGAAATAATTCTTCCACGACGAAGAGCAAAGATAGTAGTAGTAATAGTAGTGACCTCAGCAGCATATCCAAACCAAGCCACGTTTCAACTAATCCTCCTCATCTTGTTCGCGCAAGAGACGCGACGGTCGTTATTCTCTTTCCCTTTTCGGTGCTTCTGGCTCTGGCGCGAAAAATGGCCAGCAACGTATACCACCACCGCACTACTACTACCCTTTACTGCTGCCCGAGAAGATATAACTTATCTCATGGCTCCCATCAAGACGAAATTTATCTATATATATATATATATGTGTGTGTGTGTGTGTGGGTCGGGATCGCGCGGTAAATAAGAATTCGGAAGCGTCAATTTTATCTTACGTACGTGGCGTAGGGAGTGAGATGAAAGATGTTCGAAAAATCCTACGGGGTTGTATCCCTTTATGGGATTATCGTCGATTAAGAAAAGGTTTCGAATATGATGGATCCATCGGGTTTTACACGGCGGACGTGTTTGCGGACGCGTTCGTGTAATGACAGGGGAAAAGAAAAGGGGTGGAATAAGGAAAAAAGAAAAGGAAAGAAAGAAAGAAAAGAGAAGAAGGGAAACGAAAATTAATTTCATTAAAATCGACGAACGTTGCGACGATATATACGACACGTAGGGAGCGTGTTTCCGAGTCGTCTGTGTTGTCCGTCTCTGTCTGTCTACCTACGACTGTAATTAAAAAAAAAAAAAGAAGAGGGGGGGGGAGGAAGGAGGAAAAAGAGAGAAAAGAAAAAAGAAACAAACAGAAAGAAAAAGAAAGAGAGAAAGAAAAGAGAAAAATGGAGGCACGTTGAAAAAAGCAGTCAAAGAGGACCTACCCGGTGACGGTATTAGAATCGTGTGAAGCCGTCACGTGTGTGACACGCCACGGTGGGCAAGGGAGACGGGGATGTAGGCGGGGAGGGGGAGCTGGTGAGATATAGAGAGAAAGAGAGAGAGAGAGGGAGAGAGAGAGAGAGTTAAAAACGACATAAAAGTTGTGTCTAGCTACGTTACAACGTTTAAAAGGAAGAGAAGAGGAAAGGAGCGTACTGGTGTGTGTGATTTTGTTGGAGATGAGGCAACGAATAGGGCGAACGAAACGACGAGCGC